>JANHFL010006168.1:15189-27079 GCA_032468155.1 Oxyrhabdium leporinum
CTGTTTCAAGGAAATCACCAATAATCACGGGCAAACCATTATTATTATTGCACTATGGTTTCTGGGCTTTAAGATATGTTTAGTAAAAGTTTTTTTTTTTTAAAAAAGAAGTGCTGCAAACTTTCCAGATAATTAAGAGATTCAGTAAATAAATATTATTCAACTTAATCATAGTGGGTAGGTTTTCACAGCTGTTCTTGATAAGTCAAAATGACTTATGACTAATGCCTTGTTGGAAAATGAATGATATTGAACGATGGGGCAATGATGACGTTTCACTGGACATGCTGCAATCTTCTTCAGAATTAAGTACATTCATTATTTGCTTTATTTAGTAGAATTTGTAGGCTGCCTGATTCCCAGAGAACCTGGGTGGCTTAAAGTCTAATAGGAAAGGTATTAAAAAAACCCAAGAAAATAAAAAATCATGAGCAAACATATAAACAACAACAACAAAAACCATTTAACAGGGCATCACCACATGCAAGTACTGGGAGAACAGCCACCTCCCTAAGAGGATCCATCTGAATCTCCGGAGGGATATCATTCCAGCAGGCAGGCACTATGATAGAAAAGGCTTGGGTCCCACGACATGACATGGCTAAATTAATAGGACTCCAAACACATCCACTTTTCCTAGCTCACTGGATGTAGAGGAAGAACCAGAGAAGCAGTGCTTCAAATAACCAGTCTCCACCTTATGCCATGAAGACTTTATGGTGATAACTAGCACCTTGAATTACATTTGGAATCTTAATTAGTAACCAATTCTGGTTACAAAGTGGTTGGCTTCCATAAGCATATGGACATGCCTTTCATTTCCTGCATTAGTATATCTGATCTAGCTGTAGCTTCTTCATGGACAGCCCCATGTAGAGTGTCTTACAGTAGTCCATTCAAGAGTTGACCAAGTTGGAGGTAACTGTCTGAAGAGCCTCTCAGTTCAGGAAAGAGTGCACTAGATATTCTGTAAAAAGATCATCTTAGCTACAACTTTTTGAAAGCACCTGAGCCTAAGACTACTTCCAGATTGTGCACCAGTGTTCAATGAGGAATGTGTAACCACATCCAATCCCCAAAATGGAAAATAATCAGATCCAGTGGGCTCAAATATTCTCACCCCCCCCCTCTTGTCAGAATTATGTCTGTTCTTCTCCATAGAGTCTCTGCACACTGGGACAGAGTTCAATATTATCCCTTGTTTGATCTGGAATTGTGATGTATAGTTGGCATCATCAACCTATTCATGATACTTGACCTCAAACTGACGATTCACCCAGTGGTTTCATGTAGATATTAAACAAGAGCAATTATCAAGTCCTATGGCACCCCACAAGTGTCATAAGTCCCCTCCCCCCACAAGTGAGAGGTCATGGACTAAATCTCCTCCCTACTTAACATTGATTGAAACCAGAGACAAAAGAAAAGAGTAGAACTGTCACATAACAGTGTTGCCCACTGCAAATTATTCCCATGTCCAGAAAAATGCCATAATTGATGGTATCAAAAGTGGATGAACCCTTCCAGACTGAATGCTTTATTCATGATGTACATTTTTGATTATGGAAATGTTTATTTTTTCTAAAAAAAATAATAAGGGAAATTCCATGCATTATAGGAATCTCTATAGATTATATTTGTCGTGCTGCCATTAAACTCTCTCTTTTTCTCATTTACTTGCTTGTCTATGAGATAACTACATGGAATCTCAGGAAAATATAGGAGAAAATATTAAACAGTTTTGTTTAAATAAGATTTTAAGTTAAATGTTACAAAAATTGACTTAAATCAATTCACCTTGAATAAATGAGTTATTTGATTCTACAGTGTATCTATATTCAGTCAGTATCTTCTTACCTTGGTACTATATATGTTCCAACCTGAGAGGTGAGGCTTTATCAAGGCTAAGACACTCTCAGACCTCTTCTGAGACTTACTCATCTCAAATCTCTCTTCTTCCAATTTCTCCTCCAAGTATAAACGAGGAGGAGGAGATGTCCTGTGGTTGCCATATTTTGAGAGTTTCACCACTCATTCATTAGAGTTGTGTTCTTTATACTGTTTGTTAATGGTAATCTTATCTGAAAACATGCTTTTTTAAACATGTACATCATTTTCTGCATTAAGAAACTAGTATGTTCCAAACTAATAAATAATTGTGTTGCTCTGGAAATATAAACATGGCCTTTGTTGCTTAGAGACCATTTGTTCAGCAACTGTTTGGCGGAGATGAATGAAGAGGTTTAGATTCATGCCCAAAGTTATAGCCACTGCGGCACCCCAGTAGTCATGTGATTGCAATCTGGGCTCTTGGCAAGTCATTTGTGCTTACGCCATATTGGCAAGCGCCCCACAATCATGTGGTCACTATTTGAAATCTTCCCTACTGCCTCCCCAGGAAGTCAATGCAGCCTAGCAGAATTTAATTGGAAGGTTCATTTATAAATAAAACCTGTGTGATCAGAGTTAATCAATGAATATGGTGGCAAAAATCCAGAGAAATTCATTTGAGGTATATTTATTTTATAGCAGAAATAAAGCAAGACAAAACAAAAACCATCTCTAGAAAATGGGGTTCTAAGGGTACTGAAAATGCCAGTCCAAGTACACTGAAAACTCCAAGTGTTGATATTGTCTTAAATTTAAGGAATTCACTTTCTGTCCAATCTAACGTTATCGATCTATATTTATATTTGGCATTTTAGTCTTCGAGGACTGTAGGGGTAAATCTAATAAAGATTAATGAGACTTTGTTGCATTTAGCACCTTTTTTTAGACTGCATTTCAAGTATATTGCAGGATACATGTGTTAATTAGTTCTTTTTTAAGGACATTTTTCATAGTATATAACATGAATCTAATAGTACTTGCAAACAAATTATTGTGAAATCAACGACACTTTTAAATCAAAATTTATATATGCATACATATATTGTTTTGTTTTATTTTTTAGTTTAAATCATATGCACAGTGGATGATTTCTCATCATGAATCGTGCTTTTAGCAGAAAAAAAGGTAAGCAGTTTCAATTCAATGATATTGGAAAAGTGAAAAAAAGAAGCATTGAAAAAAAGACAAAGTTCAACAGGACAAACCTTGAAATGACATTTGGCCAGAGCATTATGATAAAATTCTTTAATGAGTTGTTATTTAATTATTTGCTGTATGTAACAGGAGTGGTTTATAAGATTTAAAAGATAGACTAAAATTATATAACAATCATTTATATTAATGAGGCAGGGTAAAAGGGGAAAAAAGAAAAACCAACATTCACACAAAACCTGGAAAAAAAATTAGAAATCTTCCAAATGGGCACCTGAAGAAGTGAGCATTTTCATGCACCTGACTTGTGAGGGTACTCTGGAGTTCTCATCACACATAATAGAAGCTCTCCTGATAATCTCATTGACTGACCCAATCTGTAATGATGAAAAAAGGTATTCTGGTCTGAACGCTCAGGCTTCTCTCAAGTCAGAATGGAAATAGGTGTTTCAAGGACACAGAGTTCTTATAAATAGATTATAGAAAAGCTATTAAAGCAATTACAAAAGGTTTCTAGTGGCTGCTAGATATCAAATACAAACCCAACGTATAAGGACAACAAGGTTTAAATTCTTGTAGCTCTCGAGAAACAGTTAATAAATAGTGATTTACCACCTACAAAAAATGGCCACCGGTTTTAGAAACTGAGATTAAATCTATTATAAGAGGTCTGAAGAACAATGAAGCTCCTGGCAAGCATTTTTTACCACATGAGCTATTTAAAAGCTATTCTGAATGGTATATATGAGCTATTTACATGGCAACACTCCATAATATGATGCAGAGCTGATTTGGGGGTTCATTCATCCATTAAACTTGTGTTGATGTGTGACTAATGGATACATTCATTTTTCTTGTTTCTGTGTGATGACAGACGTGTGTGTGTGTGTGTGTTTGTGTGTGTGTGTGTATGTATATGTATGTAATATGTACATGTATATCTATTTTCATAGACTTGCATGTGCTGCTGGGAAAAAAATCCTTGGTTTTCTTTTTTTAAAAACAGTATTAAAAACCTGAAATAAGGAACTCTACTCTTATATAAATGGCAATGTGTCTTCAAAATACATCTGGCCAATGATTTCACCATATACTTTGAATGAGCCTCCCACCTACAATACTATATATCAGCTAAAGTGCTAGGACAAAGTCCTGATGTAAGCTTTTGATTTGAGGTTTTAGGAATTATAACACTCAAATAATAGTTTGTAATAAGATGAACATTGCTATAGTTTCTGCTTGTACATAGAATGATCTTTTTATATCCAATTTGGTAGAAACTATCATTATTTCCTACTGTGGTTTGCTGCAGTGCAGTCCATGCTGCATTGTCAACAAAGACAAGGCAATCGTGATGGTGCAATGAAAGCTTTGCCTGCTTTTTAAGTTTTTTCATGGTTGCCATCTTGATTTTATTGATCAAACCCTAGTTCACTGAAATTTACTGAAACCAGCCAGAATGAGACACAATTCAGTTAAACTTAAGTAGAATCTTTTCACCGAGATGGAATAATGAATGACGGTAATCAGTAATTGAAAATGCAGGCAAATGCCTAGCAGGGGAGAAGTAATAGGATTGTGCAAGTTACACCAAATTATGATTTAGTGCTGCTCTAAATTAATGGTTTCATGCTTAATGTGTCAGAAATGAGCAGAAATAATCCTTTTGCTTATGTACTTCTCTATTCCTCTGGTGGGGCTGTGAAGAGTAGATTGAAAGTGTTTGCTTCCATTTTAAGAGTAAGTGTGATGTGCTTTGCATTATGAAAATAACTGTAATCTTGCAAGAAGTCAAAGAAGCAGCTCCTGATAAACAATCCAGGGGAAATTATGTCAGTCAATTGGGGCTTTCTTTGAAGGTTAGTTTTAGTGGCAACATTTTTAGAAGTTGTTTGCCACTGACTTTGTTCTAGGACCAAGAGAGAGTAACTGGCATATATTATCCAGCTGCCAGTTGTTCATTTATTCAGTTTGTATAGCCAGCTAAAAAGGAGTCCCTGTGGATTTTACTCTGCTAGTCGTTGCCAACTATACGTAGGGAGTGGTGCTCATCTCTGTTTCAAGTCCCATGCTGTCCAAAGACATTTCCGCAGTTATGTGGCCAGCATGATGTCACAAAGCACTGTTACCTTCCCACCGAAGTGGTACCTATTTATCTACTTGCATTTGTATGCTTTGAAACTGCTAGGTTGGCAGTAACTGGGACAAGGATGGGTGGCAATCAGATCTTAAACCTGGGCTGCTAGCATCTAAGCCAGCAAACTCTGGTTTCCACATTCCTTCTCCAGAATCTTATCTGTTAGATGAAATTGGCTCTGTTTCATGTAATATTAAGTTCACTTGCAGGTTTATTTGGAAGCTATTTGTTGTTGTTGTTGGTAGCAATAGTAGTGTGGGGAATGATAAAGTGTATTCTTCAATATCTAGAATGAAGATGGCAATATACAAATGCATGCCTATTATAATTTCCTTTATTTATTTATTTTATTTATTTATTGGAATTTGTCAAACAAAAATGAGAACAAGAATAAGAGAATAAAAATATAATGACAGGGATGATAGGCACGTTAGTGCACTTATGCATGTCCCCCTCTACTGATCCCTTAAGTATGAAGTAAGGTCCACGGAAGTCAATTTGTGACTGAAACTGTGAAAATTTGTAGCTGAGACAACTGAATAAGGTAGGGCATCCCAGACTTTGACAACTCTATTACAGAAATCATATTTTTACAGTCAAGTTTAGAACAATTTTACATTGAGTTTAAAGCAGTTGTTCGCGTGCGTATTATTGCGATTAAAACAGAAAAAGTCATTTTCAGGTAAAACATTACTACATATAATTTTGTATGCAATATCTAGGTTGAGTAAACGATGCAGTTCTAAGTTATCCAAACCGAGAATTTTGAGCCTAGTAGCATAAGGAATTCTATTGTGTACAGAAGAGTGCAAGATTTTTCTCATGAAGTACTTCTGAACCCGCTTGATTGTACTGATGTAGAGCTACTTTAGGTAGAGCACAAAAGTAGCTCTAAAAAGTCTTAATTATGTCTTTTTCCCCTTAGGCCTAAATAGATTTAATAGAAAAAAAAAGAAAAAGAATGGGAAGAGGGCAAGAAAAACACATAAATTAAGTCATAAATTATTTATCAGCCAACCAAACCAAATATTTTAAACGTTAACTCTAGTAAGAATGGTTTTTTAAGCACTGTTTGTATTACAATTCTAAATTGTATATTAAAAATTTAAAGAACAATTAACCTATTCCAAAATGAAATCTGCACTATGCCAGGTACAGTATTCATTTCGTGGTTGTTACAGTAACATTATCCTGGTATTTCATTTTATAGCAATAGCAAGTGTAAAGAGGGAAGAGACTAATAAACCAAATCCAAACTTCTTTAGGAAATATTTATTTGCCTGGGAGTAAAAAGTAAATGTACATAATAAAAAAAGATAATTGCATAAAGAGGTACAGATAGACATCAAAAATTAAGCCAAGGCAAGTATGCTAAATTTAAGAAATAACATAATTATATACTGATATTTTAGCATTCTCAACCCCAAGGCAGATTGAGTTTATTTTATGGGTATAGTGATTGATTTTTAATAACAGAAGATGGTAAAAACATTTCACTTTTATATCTCAAATAGAAAATACAATTTTGTTTTGAATTTGATTAAATAGTTAAATGAATAAGCAATAAGTTGCTTCAACTAATGAGTAAGCTATACATTGCAATCATAGCTTGAAAAGGGTATGCTTTTTAAAAAAATAAAATTAAAACCACAGTATAACAATTAAGAGCTAATGGCTAGGAGATTTAGATATTCTAAATTAGATATCTCCAGCCTTTGAGGGTTGGAAGACATAACTTCCAACTGTAGGAATTCTAACGAAATGACTGCCTTGGTGAACTTGTCCAGTGATAAAATACTCATTTAGTAGAAGGCAAATTGATTTGTACTAAATAAAGGTGGAGTATAAATCTAATAAATAACTTTGATTCCTGTCCTTCGTAAGATACTGTCCACTACCCCAGGCCTGCTATGTTTTGGTGGGGGGCAGGTAATTTGGCATATTTCCAAGCAAACAAGATATGTAGCTTACTGTACCGCATTTTTTATTGTATACTCTATTGTATTGTTTTGAATTGAAAGAATCTTTAAAAAGTAAAATCAAATGGAACAGAGAATCTAAAGTTGTCCTGTTAGGAACCCTGTTCAATATTTCTTAGCATTGCTTTGTGGCTATATATTGTGTGAATTCTGCCATTTATTTGCTCAGTTAATATAATTTGCTTGTGGCTTTCATGATGTTGTTTCTGAAGAAAAAAATAAAAATAATAATAATGAGGAAAACAGTACCAAAGCTTTCTTTCTAGCTTCTGCCAAAATAAAACTCCTACAAAAACAAACAGTTCATAATTAGCAGTAGAGTTTCCCCTTTATTCTATTGCTAAACAGATATTAAAATAGCAGGAACTGCAGTTGTAGCAACATATCTTGAGGTGCTGGAAAAAAGGGAGTGCAACCATGGTGTTCCTCTCCTTTTTAAATATTAGCATTCCTAGCATTTGTTTTATCTTTAAAAGGTTGTATTTGCCATAAAAATTGGAAACATATCAACAAGCAGCATGCATGGATTTAGAAGATGTGTAGTTCTTGGAATCCAGCAACCAACCCAACCCCATGAGCCAGAGTGAAGCAGCCCACCATTTTTTTTCCTTGCCTGCTTAGCAACACTATGGGAGGAAGGACTGCCTTTATCTGGTTAGGCTGTTAATTTTGCACTGCTATTTTTAAAGTTTCTGGCATTCAAAATGATGGGCTTTGAAAGTTCAAAACTGCTAAATTAGCTAAAGGACATATGCATTCATGATGAAATTATCGTACATTGCTTAATAATGCTTTTGGGCTTAGCAGGAAGGCTATAAGAGAACCTTCCCCCCCAAAAGAGGGTACCTTTTTAGATAGATAGAAATTGCAATCATATTATTGGATTTTATAATGTAGGAGTTACATGCAGTGACATTAAATATAACTTAATGTATTGACCTGTTAGAGATTGGCATAGCCTGAAAAAATTGCAATCCCATGCAAGGTCAGAACTAAGTGGAAAAAAATCAGTTCACTTACAGCTCCTATAATAATCTCCAACTTTAAGTGATATAAATTTGCAAAGTGATATAAATTTGCAAAATGATTATGAATTGTGACTACAGTTTAATATAAGAAGTAAAGAATTATATAGGAAGTCTTCAGTGGAAAGTATGCAATGTAGCTGTGTTTGTATAGACTGGTAATAAAATTTTCAGAAGTACAGACTAAAAAAAAAATGATGTACATGATGTATCACTTTGGGGAACTAATAGGCCCTGGAATTTAAAATTTAAAAAAAACACTTCTCTTCCCAGGGGATAAGAAATGAAGATAAAAAGCCTATTCAAGAGTAATTAACTTATTTATTTACTAAAGCCTATAGGCTATTGCAGATAGCTTACACAGAGTAATAATTGGGATTACAACAGCAATCCAAAAGGAAAACAGATTGAAATACAAAGGAAAGAAGATAAACATAAAAGTCACCAGGAAATAAAAATATTTTTAAACAAATTTGTTTTCAACAATGTTCTGTGCTGATAGTCCTGCTTCTTCTTAGGGAGAACTGTTCTGGTGGACTTTCTCTAGAGTGGCGAGCCTTCCTATGATGACAGTAGCACTGGAATTTTCTCCGTACTGAAATTTATTCAGCTATCATTTGTGGAAAGGGAGTCTTTCTATCCATGCCCTTCTGATCATTCAGTTATGAAATAGCACTGGGAAGCAGTCTGTTTAAAGGAAAGTCCTAAATATTGTTTGATCTTGTTGGAGGAAACAAGCTAAAGGAGATGGTACACGTCCAAATGCTATATGTGAAATATAATTAAGGTTGTTGGCAACATTTTGATACTATTCTTCTCTGACTCCCTCCCACCTATCCTTTACTTTGCCAGTTTTTATATCTGTGGAAAGATGAAGACTTGGAAGGATGGTTGGCTTCCTGAGATAAGACAGTACTGGGATTCATATATCATACTGTAGTATGGTTTCTCTGTGTCTCCCATATTGTTCTGGGTGAACCAGATGCTATAATTTAGTGTAATATGCAAATCATTGTGACTCATTTCACCAACTCTGGTCAAAAAGGCTTGGTATTAGGTATGAATTCAGCCACTGTTTTGCTGCATGGGATATTTTTGGAACATTTAGGGACATTGGGAGTAGATCCAATATCCACAAATCTTTTGAAACAGAGGTAATTCAAGATTGAGAATTTGGCTGAATTTGATGCACATTGTGAAAGATGCTAATGCACTTTTCTGTCTTGTGACCTGTTTATTTTTGTCTCTTGGTCTCTGACATATTTGTCTGACTCCCATTATCATCTTCAATGTCATAAAGAGACTTTCCAAGAAAGGATATAATTATTTCAGGCAGTGTGATGCTGTTATTTGAGAGGTCAATGGGATGCAGCTCTACCTTACCTAGCCTACCTTATCTTACTTTACCTTACCTTACCTTATATTTTACCTACTTTGTTTCTAAGCTGTCTAATCCTGAATATTTTGTGTAGTTACTGAAGGCTCTGCTTGATTCAGAGATTTTGAAATCTCAAAAGTTTGCTAGGTATTTTATATATAATATCCACATTCTGCATAGAAGATAATTTGCGTGACTAATTCATGTATTGGCAGAGAAGGAATTAATTTGGATCTCCTCAGTAGGTATTTTTACATAGGAATTTGTCCATCGGCCCATATTTAATTTTTCCAGTGCAACATTTTGAGTCTCTGAGAGTTTGTTACACATACAGATTTCTTTAAAAATCCGACTGTAGCACTAAACAACCAGATGAGCAAGGAATCCAATAAGCAGTTGCTTAATTTGACAACATTTTGTCATTTTAATAAGCTGCCACATAAATCCATTTGCAAAACCTAGCCTTCTGTAAAAGAAGCAGATATCTGCACATGAAAGATAAGGCTTTCAGAGCCTTGGCAAAAGGATGAGCACATGTCTTTTTAAAGTGAATGTATTGCTGGGAATACCCACTGAAAGCACTTCCCTTCAAATTGTTTTTAATTGGTGAAGTTGCCCGTGCACATGTTGAATCCCTGTTTTCATAAAATTTGTGAAGTTGTACTTCTTTGCTGATAGTGTCATTAAAATACTTGTTATGAAATATGTTGTGGCTACAGTCTGCCTCAGTGCTTTAAGACTATTTATTAGTAAACCAATAATAATAATAATTGAATAATAAACCATTAAGGGAATTTGATGTTCCTGAAAAGATTTTTCAATATGACTTAGAATAGCCGGTAGGAAGTTGAATGTTTTCCACTTTTTGCAAATGGAAATGATCAGTTGTTTTTTAAGTCAATCAATTGAGAAGTTAGCAGTAAAATGGCAAGTCATGGTCATCTGATATCTTCCTTTATGAATGCAGCAGAAGTGAAGTTGTAAATCCATTATGGTCACACAATGTTTTGCTTAGTGACTGCATCACTGAATGATAGAGCTGCCAGTCCTACTTGTGGTCATTAAGTGCTATCTGTACAATAGTTGAAATATTTATTTACTTATTTAATTATTACAATGGCTGAGTTTCCTGTTCTGGTCAATGTGTTGAGAAAAGAGTACTTTTTATCTAATCTACTTGTCAAAGTCACTACTTACCAAGGTGGGGAGATGGGGTGACACACTGGCACTTTGGAATGCAACTTTGATGCAGAAAATATTTATAATCTGGAATATTAATTCAGGTTGCTATTGGAAACACTAAACTACTTTCAACCTGCTTCTATATGTGACCAATTTTATGCATTACGTTCTTATCTCAAATTACATTCTTTTATAAACGTTTGTTTAAAAAATTGGTGCCTTTTATTTATGCCATTGGAAGTCCTATAAAAATGGGCAATGATTTATGTTTTTAAGTATATACTGGTAGTGAAGACAGGAATACTAGCAATAGCAATAGCACTTAGACTTATATACCACTTCATAGCTATCGATTGTAAGTTGAGGACAACCAGTATACAAATCATGCTTATTATTGATAAATAAACTTAGTCAAAGTTTGCTAACTATAACGGGTGAACTAAAGCAAAGTTCCACAAGATGCTGTATATTTCCACCACAGTTTCACCAGCTGGAGACAAAATATAATAGTAGTTTTGATACTTAATTATTTTAGCATTGTTACAGTAGGGTTGCATTCAGTGGTGAAATCTATTTTTTTTCCACCACTGGTTCAATGGGTGTGGCTTGGTGGGGGGGTGTCATGTGACTAAGTGGGCGTGGCCAATACAACGTCACTCACGGCAAGGTGGGACGGTGGCACCTTGCTGTGAGTGATGTTCAGTTGGCCATGCCCACCCATGCTGTAGAGACGGCGATGCTGAAGGTTAGTCAGGAAAAAAGGCAAAGAGGTGATAGCTGGAGGCTTCTGGAGCTGGTTTTTGCCGGAGCGAAGGGCCTCCGGCCATCAGCTCTTTGCCTCCCGGAATGGAGTTGGGAACGGCGGCTGGAGACTTCTAGCGCCGGCAAAGAAGTGACGAATGGAGGCTTCTGGCGCCGGTTTTTGCCGGAGCGAAGGGCCTCCGGCCATCACCTCTTTGCCTCCCAGAACGGAGTCAGGAACGGTGGCTGGAGGCTTCGAGCGCCAGCAAAGTCAATAATTTTTTTTATTTTATTACAATACAAGTCTTCCATTACACGGTGTGTCGTCTGGGTACAAATATTTGCAAAGGTAATTAAAAATACAATTCTATTCTTATATTAATATTTACTGATTATATAATATGTT
>JANHFL010006170.1:11280-24093 GCA_032468155.1 Oxyrhabdium leporinum
TGAGCAGGCAAGCAGGGGCGGGGCCAGCCAGAGGTGATATTTGCTGGTTCTCTGAACCAATCAAAATTTTCCCTACCAGTTCACCCGAACTGGTGCGAACCAACTAGATTTCACCTCTGATGGCATGGTATATAAGTCTAAGTGCTGTTGCTTTTGCTATCAAACAAGATGGCCACTGAAACTTATTTTTCTAATTAATTTGTGTATGTTACGTCTTACACCAAAGCCAAAAGAACGTAGTTATCAGTTTCATCAGCTTTATATACTATGATTTTTAATGACATACACATGTAAAATCCAAAGTAATTATGCTTTAATACAATAGTTGGAGCTGTTTCACATTCTGTATTGCTTCCGGAGAAGATATTGTCTTATGTTAATCCCTACCAACTAGCTTTGAAACTATGCTACATCTATGGAACACTTTTCGCTCTCTAGAAGCCTACAGATTTATTCCAGGACAGGCTGAAGTCAAAATCTGATAAGAAACAGCAATAGTTCTAGTTGTTCAGGCATTTTTTTAGTCAGAGCCATTTGGCATTTTAAAGATATTGGAGATAAAACAGATTTTATCTCTTCAGTCAGTTGCAAAAGTAAAAAGTAGAAATGTATGTTTTTTTTAACTCATACACTTTATACTTAGGTAAACCAATACCATAAAGAAAATACTCTTACTTGTTATCTTTGGAATTCGAATCTGTTCACTGCTGTTGCCATCCCCTCCATCACTGATTGGCTTTATTTCTATGATATAATCTTCATCAAAGGGCAATGAAAGCTCCACAGATGTTTTGTTTGTCTCTATAATAGACATACTGTTTTGTCTATTCCATCTATAGAACACCTGCAACATATATTTAGTTAAGGGAAATTATCGTATAAAAAGAATTACACTATAAAAATAATTTCTTTTTCTAGATACAAAGCATCTTATGTTCTCTAATGCAAATGATTTTTTTAAATAGGGAATTATGTCTTCCTGTAGATTAGAAGAAACTTCTGACACATGCTTTTATTTCTTAAAGCTGTTCTTATCTTCATTTAGCTTTGAGAGGTCAGGAGTTCCAGGAGACATCCCTCATCTTCTGGAATTTTGTAGGCTGATTAGAAGGCTGCTTCCATGACACAAAGTTGAGATTAGTTCAGGCAACTTTATTTTGTAGGATTTGTACTTGTTGCACAAACTACCAAATGCTAATTCCTGTGTTTGAATAATATTTTAATGCCACTGAGACATAAGGAAAACATTCAGTTTTGCTGGGGGCCCACTATGTACCTAGATATATTTAGTGGCAATTATTTTAATAAGGGGCATGGTGGCAATGCTGGGCTTGTCTGGAAGGTTGACCATGAGACCTAAGTATCACATGATGGAGTGAACCTCTGTTACTTGCCCCAACTTCTGTCAACCTAGCAGTTTAAAAAGCATGTGAATGCAAGTAGATAAACAGTTACCACTTTGATGGGAAGATAACTGCGTTCTGTATGTCTTTGACGCATAGTCATGCCAGCCACAGAAACGCCTGGCTTTCTGGCTGTGAATCAGAGATGAGCACTGACCCCTAAAATTGGACATGACTGGACAGGTGAAATCTTTACCTCTTATCTTTTTCAAATTATTTAAGTAGAAAGTTAGTAATGGACATAGGGATTGCAGGTCAAGTGAACTAACTCATTGTGATTCTTTTACGAGATTTATTTTTTGCAATTAATTCACATTAATTCTACAAATAACCGTATGTTTTCCTGCCCATTACCTACTTTGTATCCTTTCACTTCAGATTCATTATTCTGTGCTTTAACTTGATCCCAGTTCAGTATAATCTTAGAGTCTGATGAATTCCATATAATGTTTCCAGGAGGCTGACTTGGAGCTGAATTCAAAACATAGAAGTTTGAATATTATTAAGAAGTAACATTTTTCTTACATAGAATAGATTTGTCTATAATGTATGTCAGGTGCTCTAAGTCGAAGATGTATATTTTATAACAAATAGACAAATGAATGTATTAAAATTCAGCAGCACGTCCAACAATTGGTAGCAGGCCTTGTTCTGAACAGAAAACAAATATTTTCCCTGTTCAGCTTTTAATTTTCTGTGTCACAATTATAAAATTAAGGCTGAATGAATAATAGCTTCCACAGAAGTATAATCAATTAAAATACATGTCGTGCTAATTGAACTGCTCAAAATTATGATGATGCAGAATGAAGAGAACTTAAGGATGGATCATTGTAGAGTGGCAACCATTATAGTGTCCTGCAAACATTCAGTCACCATTTGCAACCTTCACTGCTAGGTTTCAACAAGCAACATCATTAGGGAAGCTGACAGGAGATTGCAAATGGTAATCTCTTGACCATAGGATCTGGAAACTGGGCAGGATTCATCTAACGATGGCCACTGGGATTGATGCAACTGCAATTGTAGGCAGCATGATCATACAAGTTTGCATTTAGCACCCGAGTTGCTTAGTGAGAGGGTTGCTGGTCCCAAAAAGCCTTGTTAAAAGAGGGCAATCTACATTAAAATAAAAATCTTGACTTCTCCAGGCACCATACTCACGTGGCTTTTTGGTTGTCACATTGACTACGGCGCTGGATGGTCCCATCCCTGCTGTGTTGTAAGCTTTGACAGCCAAATGGTATAAAGCACTGCTCTTCAAGTTGGTGATTTTTGCAAAAGTCTGATTGGTCATAGTTTTCATTCTTCCAGCCTGCTCTTCTTTATCTCCATGTTTCCAGTATCTAACCTATGCACACATATTTAAATGTATTTTTATTGAATTCTACAGCTATATAAGTTGATACCATCTGAATTACAATTCCAAATAGATGAAAGTTTCCCTGAAATGCGTCTTTAAGTTTTAAAGGAACCCACACGTGCCCATTATGTAGGTTTAAATTGATGCTGCCTAATTTGTAATTGATAAAACACCAATTGCTAAAATTCATCTCTTTTTAACATTGCTATTATTATTATCATCTTAATAACAAGATAATCATTTCCTTGGGGCAAATCTGTTTTGGGCCAAGTAGTCGCACCGTTTCAATGTTTATATGCCGTATGTAAGCAAGGAACTTCCTTTCCATATTTGCTTGGATTCTTGATGGATGGTTAAAATTAGGGATAAACATTTTTTATTTTATATCAAACGAGATATGTGCTCTTAATACTGTTACTACCAAGTGGTTTTGCCATAATTCAATTTTTATACAATAATACAACTTTAATAAAAACAATAATGGCATCTTAGTTACTGAAGAATGTATTTTTAGTACTTTCTCAGCTCTTCCTAAATCTTCATAGGGCCTGTATATCAGGAGGCAGCAGCCACTCTAAATATTTATTTCATGCATGAAGAAAATAATCCCTTTCTAGCAAAAGTTACAATCAACAACTTACTTGTCTATATCACTTGATGTTCTGTTTAAGTACTCATTTTCAAGATAATGTACTCTCTACAGGACGTAGAAGTAAAAATTTGCAATTTTAACTTCTACTTAATTATTTTATTTTAATCTAGTTAAAAATAATTTTTATTTAGTGTTCCTGTGAGCATGAGAAGAAAAACAACATTTGTAATATAGTATACAAAATGGGATTTAGACAATTTGTTACATAGTTCAAGGAATTTGTGAAAGTAGCAAATGGCTGATTATTTATGCATTTCTTGAAACATCTAAGACTTTTAGTTGCAGTATGAAGCTTTAAGAAGTGCAGCCATATGGTCCTGAAGCTCATTGATAGCAATTAGATTTGTATTTCATTTGTTAATTGTTTTTTCCATGCATTAAAAACCAATAAACATTATAAGCCAGAACAACATGAATGAAAATGTAATGCGCCTACCTCATAGCCCTGTATTCTTCCTTTGCTCTGGGTCTCTGGCAGCAAAGACCAAAAGACTTCTATATCTGAAGCAGAAAGGCTTTTGGCAAAGACATTGCTGGGAGCTCTGGTAGGTTCTAAAAACAAGCACAATAATTAGCTGTAATATCATGACACCTATAAATATCATTAATTTTGGAATCCAAAGATAAAATCAGGTATAGATGGCCTTAGGCTACCTAAGAACCTAGTTTACTCAGAACTCTGAAAATTGTGCTTGTGCACAGCACCCAGTCATCTAGAACAGGGGTCCCCATTCCCCAGCCCGGTACCTGTCCATAGGAATTTGGGCTGCACAAGTAGCGTGCAAGTGAGTGAAGTTTCATCTGCACATGTGCGGGATCTAGATTGTATACAAAATCATCTTCCCCAGTCTGCAGAAGACAATTTTTCTTCTGAAACCAGTCCCTGGTACCAGAAAGGTTGGGCATTGCTGTACTAGAAGGAACTTCTAATCAAGCCACATCAAACTGTTATGTAATATTTAATCTCGAATCTCTAATTTATAGACTATGAGGCCAAGAACATATTATTTCTAACCTCCTAAGGGTAAGAACAAAGTGATTCATTCTTACTCTTAGGAGGATAGAAATAATTTTGAATGTTTCTCTGCTTCTACTCTATTTGCATTGGTTTGATGATGGAAGATGGCAAAAAAACCTATAGGTTTGCCTCTTTTTTTAATGGTGGCATCATCTCTAACATAATTTATAACTCAAGTTAAACTTGTTACCATTTTTTGGATGTAACTAACTTTTGCATTCACTATCAATCACATTAAATGTTATGTAAATGTTACATAACAGCAAATTAGAGAATAATATCACATTATTTAGCAGTTACACTTTTATATCTGTCTGAAATCTACCTGGTTAGGTGGATGTTATGATGTTTTAAAAACAGCTACAGTTGAGGGAAATGTATAGATCCTATGATTGAATTCATAGGCATTTATGAAACTATATGTGGCTATAGAAACAAACAAAAAATGGCAAACAACTAAAAGTGGAGCTAGTGTTGTTTAGATCCTAAGTCGTGTTGGACTTTGTGACTTCAAGCATCAAGATAACAGGTTTTTCTGCCCTACGTTGTCTCCTGGAATTTGCCTAAATTCATGTTCATTGTGTCAATGATACTATCTAAACATCTTATCATCTGCCATCCCTTTTTTCCTTTTTCCTTTAATATTTCCCAACCTCAGAGTCTTTTCCAATGAATCTTCTCATTTGGTGGCCAAAGTATTTCAGCCTCAGCTTCAGTATCTGCCCTTCCAAACAACAGTCAGGGTTGATTTCTTTCAGGAAGAGAAACTAGTAAGTCCTGAAGTCCTGATTTCAGCTTTCAGATCTTTTGAACATGGCTGTAATCAGGCTGAGCTAGGCTGACGGTTTTTAAATCTGACTACCAATCAATCTTCAGAATTTTAAGCAAAACCTGACTTTGAGTTTATTTGAGATTAATTTGAAACTGGTGATTAGATTCAGATCTTTAAAGACTGAACTTGCACGGATTATGATTTACAGCTGAGTATGATTATCTTCATTGTGGGGATTATCCAATTATGTTCAAAAAAATCAAGTAAGATTTTATTGCTAAAATTAATTTAGAGAAAAATGTACTGCTATGGTGAGATAAGGGAATAGTTTATAATTAGACAAGATTAATTCATGCTAAATTTCAATACCATTCTTCAGAGAATAAATGCTCAACAGACATTAATTATGCATATCTGTTTATATGTACACACATACATACACATAAAATAGGGTTAGCAATTATCAAAAGGCTGTACAAAACATTATCACAATCCTACTGTAATTTTGGAATAGGTTTAAACTTAATATGCAAACATGCTACTGCATGGGCTGCCAACACTGATAATGGTGCCATTAAGCATTAAAATGAGAAATTAACATTTTAATTTGTGAAAATATTTTGACCCAAAAGGTCCTCTTAAACCTCTCAGTGAGCAGTGTAACATAATGCATGTCTCAAATGAATTATCTCACTCTTCAAACAAAATGTCACCATGATTAATATTAATTTACAAAAGAATGAAACCTAAAATTGGGTACATGCCATTTCTTAGAAGCATATGTGGACATTAACAATAAGAGGGACGCAAGGCCATTTCGAAAACAACCGGCTTATCATAAACTGCCAGATTATTTGGCTATGCTTACCTTCATCGGCTGAATAAACAACTGTGATAGGGCTGAAAGGACCTTCTCCTTTGTTGTTGTACACTCCAACTTTAACTTCGTACGGTGAAAATGGAGGTAAACTCTCATTCCGAAACACGTATTTGGAGGCATCTGGTGAAACCACTACAGTCTGCATCCAGCTTATTGTACCAACTGGACGGAAGGCAACAACATAGCCAAAGCCTCCTCCATTCTGTAACTCTTCTGGCACTGTCTATACCAAGAGAAGAAACATGGAACCAGGTTGATGAATAGTTTGTGTTTGTTAAGAAGCACAGTAGCATTTATCCCATAAAAAATTAGTAGAACTAAGTAGTTCACTATGGAACACTTTTTCCTGGCAAAGGAAATAAGCACTCAATTTTAAAAGCATCCTATGTTTTATTGCTAATTTGTTGCAGACTGTTCATGTCCTTTTAATAGTCTATTTGCTTTTTGAAAAGCCTTTAGTCCTAAAATAGTGTAAGTTAGAAGAAGAACAAACTATACTTATAAACATTACAGACAGTTAGTAATCAAGGCCGAAGCATCTAACAGCCATCTGCAAAGGGACAATTGTAAGTTTATTGTCTCCCATAAATGCACTAACTGTGGTTTGATCCAAGTAAAGGTTATACTTAAGAATCGAATGAACTGCTTATGCAGATGGAAAATTACTTTTTTCTTTATATAGCAGCTACAATTCTTGACAACAATAGCTGAATAGCATCCTTCTTTAGCTCTGAGTCACAAACGTGAGAAAGACTTTTATTACAGTATTTTTGAAGCAGAATAAGAAAAGAGCTTTAGCAACTTCTTAAGTTTTTCTAAAAGCATCTTGGTGGAGCTTAGAAATGTTTCTGATTCTTTAGTATTACTATAAATAGAAAGTTTACGCCTTAGGTTTTTCTCCCCCAATTCTATCAGTTATATTCTCATTCCCATGAAGTATATGCTAGTTCTTTGATATGAAGATCTACTGTACATAATCAAGGTGGGCTGAACTCTTAGGCAGAAGGGGAAAACCACTTTAGGATGATAGATTATGAAAAACATCAATCATCAACTCTACTTAGGCCTTTGTGCTGTCTATATCAACTGTCCTGCATCTCTGGGATTTCTAGGAGTTGAAATCTGCATAGCTTAAAGTGGCTAAAGTTGAAAACTACTGGTCTACCCAATAAATTTGTAGCACAGAATTTAAGAGGAGAGTATGCTGCCTTGTTGTTTGCCTGTGGCAGAAGTGTGACCTTACAAAACATTTATAGTGCTCACCCTGTCCTCCTATAGCCTTGATCTAGGAAGGATTGATAGTGAGGAACAAATAATCTTGTCAGTTTACAGCATGATCAATCCTGTAAACAAGGAATAGCCAAGAGGTTTCCTGGAATTTCATGAGGTCCAATCAAAATGTGCAAACTTGGAAGCAGATGGCAGAAAATAGGAGTCTAATAAAGTGTACCTCTTAAGATTAAAACAATGCTGGCTGTCCTGGAATATGATATGGTCATCCCATATTTGGTGTAGGATATAAAGAGTTATTACATTTGCCCTAAGAGCAAGAGACCTAATTCTATGAATTACAAAAGGATAAAACTTCACCCAACTTGGAAATAGAGACCTCAATATTTTGATGGTTATCTTTATGCATCACTGTTTTTTTTAATTGGACAGCACATAAGTCTGTTCTTTATATCATTAAGAGAAAAAGCCAACAGCCCTGGCCTCTTCATCCTGCTGGTAAGCTTGCAAAGATTATTAACTGTGAGCAGTTAAGTCTTCTGCTTAAAATGTTTTGTTTTGTGGGTGGGATGTAACATTTTTTCCTTTGGACTTTATGTTTGGACAGTTAGGATTCTTGTGCTCATTTTTGAGCTCACAGTCAAACAGCTAGCAATAAAGGTTTTTTGCTGTGTTGCATTATACCTGAATGCTTTTCTGAGTTGCAGTGGCTGGTAAGTGTCCCTAGTTACCCACTTACTCATAGTTGTTTGGTTCCTATATGCTGTTTTGTGTACCTTGTGCCATGCAATTGTACAAAGGAATGATACGCGTAAAAGATGGAATATATGAGGCCTATTCAAGGTAGGTTAAGGGGCAAAAGATTTGGCTTAGTGGATCTCTGCTGTGCAACATTTGGAAAAATACCAGAATGTCAATTTCTAAGAACATTAATCAACACGTAATTTGGAGAAGAAAAAGAGGCTCTCAAGTGAACTGATTAAGGCAATGCAAGTGGAAAAATAACAGAGCCATATGTAGCACTAGATTCACTACCCACAAAACCCCACCGCTGTGTGACCTGCACTGGCTTCCAATAAGCTTCTATATGCAATTCATATAGAATTTTCATCATATCAGTCTACTTGCAGGGCTTCTTCACCCCAATGGTTTCTGGCTATGCCAGAAGATCCATCAGTGAGTAATGTCATCCATTGATTCCTACGAAGTAGGATTGCTCTGCCATGTCTCCTGTATAACCCGCCTCTAAGGTATGGACAGCTTGGTGGGCTTATGGAAGTTGGCCCTTTCCCCAGAGATTGGGGCAGGCTGTTCGCTTAGGAGCACCACTGTGGATGAATAGCATAGCTATTTTGTGCTTTTAGTGAGAGGACCATTTTTTGGGTGTGTGATTTTGTTTTATTATTGCTAAAGTTTTATATGGTACGTGGACCACCAAGAGTTTTGTCAGAGAAATGCAGCCTTACAAATTTGATTAATCAATCAATAAATACTAAGGCATGAAAAAAATTCTGCCTATAATTGCCCAAATCTGCAAGAATTTATGAAAGTAGGCTGGATCCATAGTGTTTCTGAGCTATCATACACAGTATGACACATTTTCCACCTTGACTTTTTTGGACCTCAAGTCTAGACTGGCCAGCTAGACTGCATGATGGAAAGAGTGTGTATGTATGTGTGTAAGTGAGAGAGAAAGAATGAGAGACAAGGATTAAAGCTTTTGGCTCAGAGAGTGAAAAACCAAAGCTACAGCCACATTTGTTTAGATGTATTCACATTTTCTGAATAATTAGAACAAGTAGCACTGAAGATATTAGAAAAAACTCAGAAACGTAGCAATGTTGTAATGTTCACTTTTTTCACCTCTTTCTCAGTAAAACATTTAAAGGACATTTATTTCATACTCGAAATTAGTTCTCTTTAGAAGTATTAAAACCTAGGCCTTTGAAACTGTTCAAATTTTTGGATCACAGATCTCCAGTTTTTCACCAATGTCTCTACACAGATGAAATATACAATGTAAATTTTGAAGCAAAAAACATGACTACTTTAACAAAGAATGTGTGCTGAAGTGTGGTGTAAACTACTAGCAAGCAAACATTCTAATCTCGAAGGCAATTACCTGAGAAAAGGCCTATTTGCAAAGTTTCTAAGTTTATTAACTTTCATCATTATCATTCTATTTCTTTCATAAACATTGACATTAAATTTTGACTGTTGGAAAGAAGAAGAAAATAAGTTGGCTATGACAATGGTGAAGGGAAAGTTTTAGCTGGTTTGCTGT
The DNA here is from genome assembly GCA_032468155.1 of Oxyrhabdium leporinum. NCBI lineage: Eukaryota > Metazoa > Chordata > Lepidosauria > Squamata > Cyclocoridae > Oxyrhabdium > Oxyrhabdium leporinum. Next base: position 20,883 of record JANHFL010006170.1, read on the forward strand.
TCCTCCCAAGCAGATAATTGTCTAAAAATTGTTGTCCTCCTTGGTCATAGTTGGAAGAAAGAGACATAGAATGATAGAAAGGTATTAATCCATCATGAATACATATATAATTACCCTAACACTCAAGCCGAGATTTGTGGCATTGATATTCCATCAAGTTAATCATTATGCCACATTGGGTCTCACATTTAGAACAATTAATCAGAGGAATGACTTGCCTCCAGAAGTTGTGAATGCTCCAACACTGGAAGTTTTTAAGAAGAGATTGGACATCCATTTGACTGAATGGTATAGGGTTTCCTGCCTGAGCAGCAGGTTGGACTAGAAGACCTCCAAGGTCCCTTCCAACTCTGTTATTCTATTCTGTTACATTCTAAGTTAGCTCTGGGTTAGAATGATAAATATAACATCTTAAAAAAGGTGGAACAAATAAAATCCTAAAACATCCCTAGCTTACTCCCACTCCTATTTTCTAGGTTCCAATGCTACAGTTTCTTTGGACTTAGAAGCCATAAATATGAGAAACACAGTGATGGTGAGTTCCCTTCACATCATCTTTGTAGGCTTATGTGGTCAACCTCAAAGTCTCTTCCCACATTCCAGTACACTATAAAGCAACTGCTGAGGCATATGGTGGTTATCCATTCTGATGATGTGACCCACCCATTTCAACTCTGAAATTCAGGAACCCAATCCTGGTGGACTCCACATGATCCAAGACCTCCAGGTTGGAGACATGCCTTGTGAACAAATGCCAACATTAGAGCAGAGTCTGTTCATGTGAAATGTGTGGTTGATGTGCCTTTAGTAAAGAGACCAGGATTCCTATCCATATAGAAGGTAAGGGATAATTACAGCTCTGAGCTCTGTAGATTTTTCACTTTATGGAGATAAGATGTTGTGTTATTGAGCACTTTATTATAAAGCCGCCTCAGTGTCTGGTTGATCTTGCTGATCCTGGAGTCAATTTCTTTGTCCAAAGACCCAGCTCTTGAATTGATGCTTCCCAAGTATTACCGTCTGATGTAACCATTTCAAATCATAGTCAACTGATCATTAAGAAAACAAGTGGTTTTCCTCCTGAATCCATACATCACTTACCTCCCATGTTATAACCAGTTCAGATTTAGTACCACCACCTCCACTGACATTGGCTGGAGTGACTTCAGGAACTGCAAAAGGGAAGAAACATACTGTACTGTAGCAACCAAGCCAAAATGCAATCTGATGCTATAATAACTTATTGTAATGATTTGGGACCTACGTTTGTTAGGACTTAAGACAAACACAGTTGCTTGAAATTTCAAGGCAATTTGCTAACTAAATTTGCTTTCCCTATTTTTTTTTCCAGATTTTTTTGTATATTGTATATTTTTAATTAAGATGAGCTTGTTTTTCAATGCAATATTATTTATTGTGCTTTTCCTGCCTAATTGCATTGCTACAAATGTCCCGAATCTTCTTGCAACTAATTACTTCGGTCAGCTTTCTCAAACTGTGACCTCAGGTGGGAAGGAACAGTGAGGGAGGTTTTAATTAAAAACAAAACAAAACAAAAAACACCTGTATTAAGGACAGATTGAACCTTGGACTTTTGAGTATTGCTAAATTTAGAAGCCAATTTTTTTTTTATAGGAGCTTCCTTTTCTAACAAAAATATGAGGATTCTGTGAACTATTAACAATACTGTACTATGTTCTTGATGTTTTGCTATGTTTTTTGGTATATCTGCTGCCCTGTCATGATGTTTCGTATATGCCATAAAAGTGTACATATTAAGTGTACTTACGAGTGGATTTTAATTTTTTTTTATCAATGATTTTTAAATGTAAAAATTATTGAAAGATACATTTTAGTTTTAAAACAGTTTAAAAAACGACTAAAACCACACCCGTACAAAATGGTTGGTTCATTTAACCATCAGTGTGACCGATCCATTTTAGAACTGTTACCACTTATCACCGTGATGGCTCCATTATGGTCATAACTAGGATCGCTGTTATAGTAAATGCATTTCTCCCTTACTTGTGAAACTATTTATACCAAATATGTGCTTTATTGAGTATCAAGAAATATTGATTGAAATATTGTTTCTTTTTCTAACCCTACTTACGGGCTTCTTCTGTTCTTCGTTTCTCTGATGGTTTGCTTGGCTCTCCAATTCCAATAAGGCTGGCAGCTACTATTCGGAATTCATATTCAACCCATGGGTTTAAACCTACCACCGTTGCTGTAAATGTATTTCCATCAATGACATCAGGCACTGGAAGAAATGTTATGGGTCAGGAAAGAGAGAATGGAAAAAAAAAGTATGCCTGATAATTACTGTACAATTGAAAAGCCATTATATACGTATAATTTTAAAGATTCAGAATTTTATGCTGAAGAAACACAGCAAGCGGGACAATAGAACACAAACTGAGTGGAAATAATAGGCTCTTAGGCTACAGAATTTAACTATGGGTTGGCTGGTCTTATTTTTCATCACTACTGAATTTATGGTTAAAATCAGGGCGGAAGAGTGGCTAATCAGTTGATTACCATAATTGATTAGTTATAACTAATTTGACAGAAATAAAAAGAAAACAAAACATGGTTTGGGGAATGGGTGCAAGGGGCTAAATACCGAGCAGTCACCAAACTGAACAAAATTCAAACTAAAGAATGAAATATTTTGAAATGAAGCTATGAAGTAACGGATCACTGCAAGGAATATTAAGATACGTGTGTGAGGTTTATAATGGAATTGTAGAATCGAAATGAATGTTATAAGCACAGTACTAATGCCAAGGAAATTTTTTTAAAAAAAGAAATTTAAAAAATGCTGTAACAATATTGAAAATGGTAAATCTTTAGGTATAGATGGCACTGATACTGGAAAAATCTAAAATATGAATGTGGTTTGCCTGCTGAGCAGCAGTATCACTTGTCTAACCCAAGTGTGAAGACTGCATTTGTGCCTAACACAGGAAGAATGGCATTGTTTTCTGTTAACAACCAAAGGTAGCTTACTCATCCTAGTATGATTGGCAGAATTCTGACTAAAAAAGATAGGGCAGAGGTGAAATCTAGCCGGTTCTCATCAGTTCGGGCAAACCGGTAGGGAAAATTTTGATTGTTTCAGAGAACCGGCAAATATCACCTCTGGCTGGCCCCGCTCCTGCCTGCCCACTCACCACTTGCCCCACCCCCTGCTCACCCCACCCCGCCT
>JANHFL010006170.1:29078-42313 GCA_032468155.1 Oxyrhabdium leporinum
CTAAACTGTGCAGGGGCGTGGCCAGCGCATGATGCATCAGGCCCGCAGGCCGCAAGTTTGACAGACCTGCTCTATACCATTCCAGACAAGTGGCTGTCTAGTCTCTTCTTAAAAGCCTCCAGTGATGGAGCCTCCTCAACTTCTGAAGGCAAGTCATTCCATTGGTTAATTGTTCTCACCGTTAGGAAATTTCTCCTTAGTCCTTTGTTTTCAATCATCTGCCAGTTTATTTTGCCAAATATGATGGTGCAGCTAAATTTGCACACTTAAATGAAATGTCAATTACAATGACAAGTGAGTTTTAGACTAAGTTAGGCTCTAACTCATTTGTTTGATTAAGCAAATGTATGTTTTTCATCATGAATGAACATCAGTAACCGAAAGGAAAGTTTGTCTGGTGTTTCCTTTTATCCACTAGATGGTGCAGTGCGGCTACAAAATGGAGCACTCCCTACAACTCCAGATGCAAGAAAAAAGAAATTCACTATGTTCGCGGACCTCTGTAATGTATTTTCTTCTAAAAGACTCCTAATAAAATCTAAGATTATTTCCTCCAAAATGATGTATATACTTAAGAACTTCAAGCATTACAGATTTTAAATATTTAGCAGCCTAATTTCTGAGTATTGAAGCTGTTCATTGAATCTTGTTCTCATTAAGTGGAACTTGCATTTACTAAAGCTACAATATATCTTAATTCCATGAGGGACCACCTGATAAACTGCAGCTGCCTTTTTAAATGGACAATGAACATGTCTTCCCTTCTCCTGCCTCCCAGCTACTCTAGAACAGCTAGACTAGACTAGGAATATTTCCATTCTATTTTGCAAGGGAAAAATATATAACATAAATACACTGAATTAAAGCAGAAGCATTATACATGTTTAGCTGCCATTACAAAATAAATGTGAGTAAAATCTGATCAGGGTATTTGCCTGATTGATACATAGTTATTGATTGCATTTAATAAGAATCAATAATTTTATTCAAGAGCTGAGTACAGCAGGCCTACATTTCTATGTTGTCAAAACCTAGACTAGCTTTGTTCCAGTATATATTATATTAAGGAGGTACAAAACATTGCCTGGAGTCTCCTACAGGTAATCCTCAACTCACAACCACGATTGAGGCCAGAATTTCTATTGCTGAGTGATGCAGTCATAAGGTCTCCTCACCACTTATTTTAGCAAAGGTAATCCTGGAACTTCCCATTGCCGATGTTAAACAAATTCTGTTACTGGAGGACTCACCCCAATCCAAGCCATTCTGGTCTATGTTCCTCAAGCCTCAAGGTAAGGAGCTGCCTCAAATTCTTCACACCTGCTTGTATCTCTCCCCTTCTCTTCCCTTTTGGTTACCCTACCTCCTACCTTGCAAGGAGGCAAGGTGCCTCTGAGCTATAGCATAGTGTGAAAAGCTGCAGCCATTTCTGGAAGCCTCAGCTGCCCCAGAAATGCCCCAGAAAGGGGCTTTTTGGCACACCGTGGCTCTGGGATTGCAAGAAGCTACTGTGCAACAGTGCAGTGTGAAGCCCTTTGCAGCATGAAACCCAGCCAGAGCTCGACCAGCAGCACGACACAAAGCTCCAGCCAGAGCTGCCCTTCCTCTTTAAACTGCACTGAGGTCTCTACTGTCCTTGCTCTGCTGCCACATCTGACTTTTATCATCTTGCTTCCACTGCTGATGAAATGTGCCTGCCCTGCCCTTTGCAGTTCAGGCTGCTGACCATGTAAGCCATCTTTCCCAGGTCTCTTGAAGAAACTGCCATGAGCAACCTGGGAAAGAAAGCCTTGTACAGCCAGTAGCTGCCTCCTGAAGGGGCCAGGCTGGGCATGCTTGGTGAGCAGTGGGAGTAAAAAGATGGCAAAGGTCAGGGAGGACATGGGGGTCCCCCATGGAATGAGAGGGCAAAGAGGACATAGATTTGAGTTAAATAGATAGAGTTGAAGCACCTCTGTGACTGTAAATCTGGGTTGCCTGCCAAGTGCCTGGATTTTGATCATGTGACCGCAGGGGCACTGCAATGGCCATAACTTTGGGGACTAGTCATAAATCCCTTCGTTCAGCACCACAATAACTTTGAATGATCTCGCTGAACAAATGTTCATAAGTCGAGGACCACTTGTACTTAGCAACTGTCTCTTTCCATATGAGGTGAACTGTAGTTTGCAATCAGCAATGGATGCTCCATTATCTGTTGTTTCAAATATTATAGATGGGATGATAAAAGATGGCTTCTCAGTAGTGGCACTTCCGCAATATAAGACCCTTCTAAAAGAGGTTCAGTTGGTTGCTTTGGTTCATTTCATTACTTAAATTTTTAGAGCTTCCTGAATCTAGACAAGCTATAGTATTAAAAGTTTAAAAATACAGACAAAAGAATAACAGGCATCAGGAAAAAAAACCCCATACTAATCTTTTTTTGAAAGTCACATAATATGCAAGGGGCTACCACAGGAAGTTAGGTTTTAAGGAATCTCTTAAAAGAGATCAGGGTGAAGACCAATTAGAACTCTGAGATATATTCTTCCAATGGATGGGAACTGCAGTACGGAAAGAAAAAAAATCTAGATTCCATCAGATGACACTGTTTAATGCAGAGGTGGGGAACCATGGCCCCTTCATGACTTGTGGACTTCAACTTCCAGAATTCCTGGGCTGGCTCAGAAATTTTGGGAAGTTGAAGTCCATAAGTCATAAAAGGTTCCTCACCCCTGGTTTAATGGATGGAGCCTCGTATAAGTCAATTCTTCCTGAAATAGATGGTTCTTCGGATAACCAATCCCTGAACAATGAAAAATGTGATTTGGACTACAGTGAGAATCAGTGTATTGATTTGATTCTTTGCCCCTTCTACATATAGTCATCAACTTATGACCATTTGTTTGAAAATATGACATGCTGAAAAAAGTGACTCATGACTGATCTTCACACTTATGATCATGGCAGCATCCATGCAGTCATGTGATATCTAACTTGATCGTGACAATCCAGGTGCTTGGCAACCAGCTGTGTATGACAATTGCAGCATCCTGCAGTCACCTGATTACCATTTTAACTTTCCCCAGCAAGCTTTTGACAAGCAAATCAATAGGGAAGCCAAAAGGAATGGTTGCAAGTCGTGGTCATGTTTGATATCTAATGTGACGGTGACAAAAAAGATCGCAAAATTAGACGCAGTCATGTGGTGCCTCACTTAATGACTTCACTGCTTAACCAGTCCCAACCGTGGTCGTAAGTAGAGGACAACCTGTATTATTCGGTTTGTTTGTTTTTTTGCTGCAACCGACAGGGTTCAATTTCTTCATTACAATGCTTTTATGTGATCAAAAGACAATGTACAATGTTTACATCATTTGAGAAATGTGCAGCCATGCCTAAGCAGAGTGATGCTAAAAGGATGGATTGCGTATTATGATATCACATGAGTTCTGCCCTTTCATCCTTGCACTGCAGTGTCTCGTCCAAGCGAGGGGGCAGATTTTGCATTGCAATGTTGTGACGTGTTTACTATTGCCCATCTTGCCCCCTCCATGGATGTTTGATACTGCGAGATCAGACTATCCAGAAAAGAGGCATTTGATAGAAATGGCAATCAGGAAAATTAGATTCTAAGAACAAATACTCTTTACTTGTTCCAGCTTTCCCCCGAATATTCAAGCCACATTCACCTTCCACTGGGACAATAATAAATTGCCACCAGATTAATGTATAGCTTTTAGAGTATAACTCTCTCTCTGACTAATGTTGCCTCTTGACTATATTGGTCAAATAAGCAAACTAAAGTACCTGCAGGAATCAAGCACAAGAGTAAGGGTTTGCCCTGAGGTGACTGCATAACTGATGTAGCCAACACATGGCGCTGAGGTCAGTGGTTTGGGGTCACACTGATATTTTTTTAAGCGCCATCATTTGCATTTTCTAGTAGCAGTATATTTACCAGGCAATGCTTAAAAGGTGGAAAACCAACAGAGCAGAGTTCCTCTGCCACTGTAATGTGACCGCAGTACTTGGTACTTGGTCACAGTAACATGACTAAGAGGTCACCAGAAGTCCGATGTGGAGAGCATGAGATGGAAAGAATAAAAGAGAGGGCAAAAAGGCTACAGGCAAATTATTGCTGCCACAGCAACTGAAGCATGCATGCCGTTTCCTTCCCAGCTTGTAGTCAACCTCATACGTACAATGCATGCCATTAAAAATAAAATAAAATATAATAACACACACACCCATATCAAAATGGAGACACTTCATGCCTTGAGCAATATTTTAGTTCTTTACCTAACTATAATAATTAACATATGTTAAACGTTTCTCTCTTGTACTTGCACAGGCAATCTGTGGTGTTTTTTTGGATTACTAGTTGAAGGAACAAAAAACCTTTTGAACTGTGTTTTATGGTATTATTTGCAGTAGTTTTGCAACAACAACAACAACAACAGCAAACAAAATTCAAATACCTCTTACAATCAGGTCTGCAGCAGCTGATAGTTTGTCCACGCTTGTTTGCACCATGCAGACGTATTTTCCAGCATGATTCAGCTGGATGCTTCTGATCATCAAATCACCAGCTGAATCCTGCTGATAAAGTAAGGAAAAATGTTACAATTACTTTATAAAGAACTCTAAATAGCATTATCATATGACGGCCACTTGGCTAATGGATTACTTTTACAATAGCTGATGGAAATGCAAGGCATGACTTATTTAAGCTACCTGGAGTCTACTGAGGATGTGGTGGTCTACAAATCAAAATTAAATCAATTAAAATAAATAATGTAAAATGTGTGAACAGGAAAGTATGGCTCCTTGTAAAGGAGCACAGCATTTCAGGTCTGTCAAGCAGCTTACCATACAAGTGGTATGCAAAAAAAGGTTAAGTTTTTTTTAAAGTGTTCTACCTAAATGTCCAGTTTACAACCTTCACTGGTATTTGGACATCTGTTTTCTGCATATCTTCATCTTTGGGTCAACCCAACAATGAGCCATCTACAGTAGTTTCCAGAGCCTTGTGGCAGAGCCATGATTTAGATGGACCACATATTTGTATAAGGTCACAAGGATTACAATCTAGAAGTTTTTGCATTAGTTGGCATGGCACAATATAATTTGTTTTCTGAAGTGCAAAATATCTGTAACCAATTAGCAATGGTATGGATTCAATTATGGCTTCTGTGTGGTTGTGCAGCATCAGAAATATTTTGTGTACCTGTGAAAACATCTGAATGGTGTAATGCAATAATACCTGGAATTCCTTGTTATGTTTGAACTCAAAGAAAGAGGGATTAGTTTAGAAATTATATATATATATTTAAAAAATGATATGTTTGGCATATAATGAACTACCAGTGAGTTCAATAATGAACTTGGGTTAATTTAGAAGATAAAGCAAAATACTTCCATCTGATCTAGTATTATGTTGATTAGCATTACATTCTTTCTCAGTATTAGAGCCTTTTTCACAAACTTATATGAAGTTCTGAGCCTTCCACCTTTTGTTTTTATAATGGCTATTCTTTACATTGTTTATTTATTTAACGTATTTCTATGTCTTATCATAAAGAATGCTTGAAATGTCCCCTGCATAGAGAAAGAACTTATTTTCTGGTGTTTTTGAAATTGCTGCTTTCCTGGAAGGGATTAGTTTTATGTTCTAAGAATGTTGACCATAGTTTCCAATTTTCAGAATCGCATAGTCCTGTAGAGGAAAACTAAGGGGAGATGCAAACTGTTTGAACTTTAGCCGCTACTTGGTTTTTTCAATGAGCCAGAAACTTGGCTAAAAGCCTGACAGTGGCAGATAACTGCAGCAAAGTATTTAAAAATGCCTGACTTTGTAGACAACATCTAGTGTAAGATTGTGGATAAGTTTGTGGACCCTAAAATGGATTTCTACCTTTTTCAGGCCAGAAAGCCTGTTTGGTACAAAATAAATTGCAGAACCCCCGCTGCTTGCCTTTGAGAGCCACACAACATGAGGGTCTCCCAAACATCCCTGAGGGAGGGTGGAGAGGCTTCTGAATGCCAACTGAGATATCCCAACTGTTCGGTTGTACTGCACAGAAATTGCTATGATGCCCCTCAAACACACTCATTCTCTCTCTGTCTCTGTCTCTTTCCATCATCTCCCCTGGAATTCCATTCAGATCTTGCAAAACCTTCAGGTGCTGTGGAACACAGTTTGAAAACTCTGTTCTTTAGAAGGCAAGGAGAGAGCAGGGAACATTTTGCAGAGCTGAACATTCCTGCATAGTGGCAACTAGCTTTAGGTACACTTTTCTGTTCTGACTTTCTGTTCAAACAAGAGCTTTGTCTCTCATTTTAGACTTTGACGGAGCTGTCCTATATATTAGTGTTCTATAAAAAGAAATAGGCAGTTTCTCTCTGAGATTTCAGTTATCATTTGCAGTAATTTTTTTTTAACAAAATGGCAATTAATTTTACTGACAACCTTGACAAATACTGAAGGAATTTTGATTCATTTGATTCTTCCCGAATGCATAGTTTTACATTTACTACATTTTGTTAATGATATGCTACTTTTGGAAAGGAGAGTATTCCAAGAAATAAGTACTTGGATCCTGTGAGATCAAGACGCTAACATGGTAACATAGAACTTAGATAAGTCAAATACTTTATTGCTGACTTTATGCTCTAATTTGAGAACATAAGTGTGAACAGACGTAGGGTTAACAACTGAGCAGACAGATAATAAAAAATGGTCTCTGTTTCTATAAACATATCATCAAACTGTCCAATACTTTATTACTGAACACTCATGAAGTCTGGTACAATTACTACTAATAATAGTTACCCCTCCAACTCTTTCAAAGTGATCTCCATCTTTTTCAAAGTCTATCAGACGTCCATTAAATGACCAAGTAAAGACAATGTCTAGTGGATGATCATGAGATACTTGGCAAGGCAGAAGAATACTTTCACCAGCAGTGACATCCATGCTGGTAGGTGCCACCACAAATCGTGTTGGATCTATAAATAATATATATAATAAATAAATGATCAGATTTTCAAAAGTATAGTTTAAAAGCCCGAAATAATACTTGCATGATATTTGGTCAGCATCATTTTAAAAAGTCATTTTAATGCAGTTGTCTTAACTAAAATATATATATTTATCATCTTAAAACTTTAATAACGTGGACAATCGTAGTATTTCTAGTAATTATAGCAGAGAAATGCAAGCATATTTTCCAGGCTAGACAGTAGATACCCCTATCAATTTGTTTCGCTCTGCTGTAATGTATTTGCTTATTTGCATGTGAGTATTTAAAATAAAATTTAAAAAATCTTGAAGAATTTCAGAAATGATTTCATTGTGGTATTTTCCATACAATGAGGAATATCTAGGTTAGGAATCTGGAGGACAGAAGTAACATTTCATTACTTCTGGTATTAGAATCATAATGATATCATGTTAAAGAGCAAGAATGTAAAGCTTCTGGTTCAACGACGGAGATGTGTTGTAGCCTGTCAGCTGCTGGCCCCTCCAGCAGCCGAATCAGAGGAGGAGGAGGAGGCATGGGAGTCAGGGTCAGCATCAGGGTAACCTGGGAGCTCTGAGGGGGAAGAGGGAATGGAGCTGGCAGAGAGAGAGACAGAGAGGGAGCCTGGACCATCCATTAACCCTCAGATGGAGTGTCAACAGCCCCCAGTCTGCAGCTGGTGGATGAAGAAGAGGAGGAACAATGCCTGATGCGCGGCTGAGCAGAAGGCAGAGAAAAGGAGAGCAGTGGAAAGCCGTGGGCCGATCCTGGGGAAGGAAGAGCCACCGCTAATGAGGCCCAACCTAGCTCTGGGGATAAAAGGCAGTGGGCCTTTTATGAATAGGTGTGGCAGGCAACTATTCATTTTCCAGCCGGGCGGGCTTGTTAGCCTGCGAGAGAAACTTTTTGCCGGGGCCGCCAGCACTCCTAATAAAGGAATCTTTTGAGTTCACATCAGAGGGTTGTTGTGTTTGGGGAGCTGGGTCAGAACAAGATGAAGTCTAGAAATGAGGTACTTATGCCAGCTTTATTTCTAGCTGGATTTTGGTTAGAATTTAAGAAGCTTAAAGTGGCAGTATGGAAAAGCTCCAAGAGTTTTCCTATTTATCATTAATTATTAATGAATTAAATCAAATGTTGGGAGAAAGTGCTCACTGGCTTGTTGGGCTACTAAATGACAGCTCTATGTTAAGTTGACTTCTCTTTAATTTTTGTCCAACATACCTGATTTCATAAGTCTGCAAATCTCTTCAACGCTGCCAGCAACAGCTGGAAAGCATGGTACACTTACAATGGAACATCTGGGTCCCCACCCACCTTTCTCAAATCACATTTCTATTGTACCTGAATTTCTTATACCAATAACCCTTTAGAGGCTACTTCTTAATCAGAACTAAAAACAAATATTAATCAATTTGATATGTTTTAATTATAGTACTTATAAATGAGCAGTGAAAACAAGAAAGACGTCAGAAAGATATTCAAGAATTCTTGAATATCAGATCTTCATTCAAGTTTAGGAAAATGTAAATGTACTGATAAATTCTAACTCTTTCAATATTTTGCAACATAACTTTCAGAAAACTTATTAAATGTAGAACTCCTCAGTTTCACCTGTACTACAATAAAGTGACAGCTAGCTATCTAACATGATTTAGTAATACACATTTAATAAAATATGACAGAGTAAGAAACCTATTTAATGAATTGGGAAAGCTCAAATGACCTCGTGTGAACACCCAAAAGAGAAGTAGCTGAGAATCAAATTCAGTTTAAAAGTTTTTCAACAACATGTCTGATCCTCATATTGGTCAATTATTGTTACAGGGCAAATCTCAACTCTTGTCCTTTCAAACATTTCTAACTTTTCCCTAGTTAATATGAGCCACCCTTTCTTAATTAAGGGAAAAGTCAGTGTTATTCCATCTGGCACCCTCTTATGACCCCAAGAATTCTGCCCATTCTAGTGGTCAGAATGGAGTATTGGAAGCTAACTTTGCCCACAGCCTGGAGTTCGATCCTGATGGGGTTCCATCTGTCAGAGGTTGGTACAATGAGGACCCAGATTGTTGGGGACAATATGCTGACATTGTAAACCATTCAGGGAGTGCAGTAAAGTACTATGGAATGGTATATAAGTCTAAATGCTATTTGTTTCTCTTTTTCACAATTGAAGAATTGTCTCAATGTTTTCATGGGAATTATGTGAATTATTTTAAACATTTGCAGTTCTAATATATTAAAAGTTGAGAACTATCCTTAGACTGACTCAACCTATTTTTGGGGACACAACACTGTATGTTTTTATTTTTTTCAGAGAAACACAATACCTTCTTCTGCTTTTACAGCTAATTCTGACATTCTTATATACATTTAAATTTTTAATTGTTTGTTTCTATATTGCAGGCTTTTTTCCTAATGCCTTTATTGAGTTACACTCACTCTGTCTTATTATTTAAGTTTCAAGAATGTGTCTTAAAGACAATTTATTTATTTCTGTTGCTGATTGCAACAATTCTAACTCATGTTTCTATCCATGGTTTTCTGACAGTACAAGTATGTTCTTCCCTTTTCATTATTTGTTACATGCAAAATATTGAAACCATTCTGTCTTTGAAAAATTGGTGCTGCCTTGTTCTGATTGTATTTTTGTTTTGATTTATTCCCTAGAGCTTGCTGCCTAGATGATATAATTTTTCTTCCAATCCCAGAAATCTGTCTCTGTTTCAATCATATTTTCTCAAACAAAGCCTATATCAGTAAATGGTTAGTCTTGCCCAGCTATCACTTTGTCAAATTTTGACCTTTGCTAAAGCTTACATAGTTATCTTCTTTTTTCTTCAATACTATATATTTCCACAATGTATGTTTAAAAATGTGGGCCTACACAATGCCCATGTTTATGATAATATTGTCTCATTTTTTCTCTCTCATTGAACATTCAAATCCTTCAGATTTGATTAGAAAATGACACACTAATTCAAATGAATTCCATTTATCCATAACTATGTTAGTCTTTAGTTCAGATTTAATTTAATAGTATGTCAGGTAATATTGGTATGTCAGCAAGATAAATTAAAAAGTATAAATTAAAGCTATCTACATTGTTCTGGGTGCATATGAAAATAGAAATCTAAAAGCAAGTGATAGTTACATGCTTTGTTCCACTGATCAGTGTTAATTGAATGATCATGGATGAGCTGTTCAATGTTCTGAATCAATGAAATCCAGAAGTAATAGATTACATGAAAGGATGGATAGGATTGAGATTAGAAAGTAGAGGGCCATTTGGAAAATAAGAATGGTGATATTTTAGTGACTGGGTAGTTAGAAAAAAAAATCTGCTTGTTTTGAATATGTAGTTTAAATGTAAGTCCACTAATGTACACATGATAAAATATTGAGAGATTTAAGTAAATTAAGTACAAAAGTAAGTAAAAGACACTAGGTTAGAAGTAGAATTAACCCAGGAATGCTCCATGGAAAAGTGTTAAAAATAGATTTGATCTCCCAATTGAATGAACAGAAATTGTTATAAAGAAGAACTAGAAGACACGTAAAATGGAGTGTAAATAATTATGCAAGACTGCATATAGAGAAAAGCATATAGAGTTATACTGATGCAAAATATAAAACAGTTTGTTTGGTGGAGTGAAAAAGTCAAGAAGCTTGAATGAGAAAAAAATGCATACAGGAGAATGATAGCTGTAAAAACTGGAGATGAGAGAAAGATCCTGTATATTGTGTATGTGCAGGAGAAAAGATAGTTGTAAAAAATAAGTGCGAAGATTAAAAAGGGGAGAGGAAATACAGAGCTATTTTGGGGGGAATAAAATATTGCTTGGGAAATGGATGAAAAATGCTAAACAAGCTGGCTTCAACAGAGTGAATGGAATTAAAAATAAAAGTGATAAACGATTTGGAATGAAACTGAAGTGAGGGCATGCTAGAAATAGTAATTTGATTTGAATGCGAATGATAGTGATATTTCAAAGAGTGGAACTGAAATGAATGCTATGAATGCAAGTATCCAAGAAGAACCTGGAAAAAGTAAAAATGATGTGCAAGTGTGGATTTGAGCAAATATGGAACTGAAGGCTGATTGTGAATACAGCAATAGTCTATACGGAAGCAAGACATGCATGAAAATAAAAATAAAGGAGATACTTAGCAAGTGATTCAGCACTGAACCTTAAGTAAGAAAATAATGATGATATTTACTAAGTTGTTTAATGGCTTTCTGCTGATACGTACAAGGAACACTTGTAGTGAGTAGTCTGTGATCCATTGTACGAATGAATGTTTATTGAAATAGGGGAATAGCTTCTATTGTATATGTGCTTCTGCCTAATTCATTACATGGCAATAAGAGCTGGATATGTCAAGAGAAATATAACAAGAAGTGGAATGTAACGATCCCGGGGTACTTAAGTGTATGTTGTAGAAGAAAGAAAGCAATGAACAAATGTGGAATACATAAAAATGAATTAACAGTACAACAAAAATCAATCCAAAATATGCTGAGATGGCTTGGTCATATGGGACAATGAATGAAGGTCAAATTAAAAGAGGAGAATATTCGAAGCCCAAGGTTGAACTGTAGAGTTCTTGAGTCTTCTGCCTGCTTGTTCTACATAGCAGCTGTTACAATATGCTAGAAGAGAGCTTTCATAAATACCTATTAGCAGCTAGAAGACATGATGACAACTCCATAATATCATGACACATGAATAAACTTAACCATAGTTTCAAATGGGAAATTGTGAACATTGTAGACCAAGCTATATTGAAAAATACTAGAAAATTACTGGAAGCTTGGCACTCAGGCAAATCAGCCATCAACAAGCATATAGAGGTAAATAACATTTACATACCATTCAAAAGAGAAAATAAAAAAGGGGAAAAAAAGACCAGAACATGTCCTCACCAGTAATCAATATCCAGACAAAGAATCAAGGTAAGCAACACCCTAATCACCGAACTACCAAACAAACAGCAAACAACAGTCCAATAAAGGAACTACCAAACAGAAAACATACCCCTACCAATTCTGACAGGGAAAGACACTGCAGGAACCAATCCCTGGGACGATAAGTTTTGTCTTCTGAGCTTTTGGATTCATGCTGGAGCCCATCCTCAGGGAAGTTCTTTGTATGCTTTGGGCTGTTATGTGTGTGGTATTTATATGGTGGATATTGTGAATAGCTTTTTAGATGTAAATTGGGGTGTTGATGTCTGGATGCATCTAAAAAGCTACACACTTTTTAGATGTAGCCAACCATCAATCTACATCTAAAAATGGCTGGCTACATCTAAAAAGCAATCTACATCTAAAAAGCTACACACAACAGCCA
This sequence comes from Oxyrhabdium leporinum, assembly GCA_032468155.1. Classification (NCBI taxonomy): domain Eukaryota; kingdom Metazoa; phylum Chordata; class Lepidosauria; order Squamata; family Cyclocoridae; genus Oxyrhabdium; species Oxyrhabdium leporinum. Next base: position 41,437 of record JANHFL010006170.1, read on the forward strand.
CCATATAAATACCACAACACAGAACATAGAGACGTTCCCTGAGGATGGGGCTCCAGAAGCTCAGAAGACAAACTACTGGTCCCAGGGACCGACCCAGACTGAATCCTTCAACATGATCCTGGGACACGTATATCTTTTTTTCGTGGGGAAGACGCTGCATATAAACAGACAACAAACCTTATTTCCTTCTAGCATTGATGATGTTAATTGGGTAACAAAATGAAGCAGGTTCAGAGAATGAATCAGAAGTTGAAAACATGTAAGATGTGAAACTTTTCTTTTTAAAATATGAATTTGAACACATCCAACACACCTCCCTCCTATTTTCCCCACAACCACAACCCTGTGAGGTGGATGGACTGAGAGAAAGAGTAACTGGCTCAAGGTCACCCAGCTGGCTTTCATGACTAGGGCAAGACTTGAGCTCAGTCCCCCATTTTCTAGCCTGATACTTAACCACTAGACTAAACTGGTCCTCTGGAGAATGGAATTGTTTGAAATTAGTTATTTTCCTTTTTTCCCCTTGCCATAGGTCTCTAATACTCTTTTTTAATTAATTATTTTAATAATTTAAATTATTTTACTATTTTTAATTATTTTTATACACTTGACATACTGTTGCTTTTCCAAAAGGAAATAGGATGATGGGTACATTTGTGAGTGTGTGTATGCATTTATATACATGTATGTATATGTACATGTACATATATGTACATGTATATGTATACTTGTTTGCTATGTTTTTGCATATATGTAAATTTATTCATCAGGAAAATATGTTAAACACAATCTGTGCATCCCGTAAAGTTATATTGACTTTGGTTGTAAAGAAGAAAAATAAATAAATAATATTTGCAAATATTGCCAATCTTCCCTT
>JANHFL010006170.1:49927-64775 GCA_032468155.1 Oxyrhabdium leporinum
CTCTCAACTTCTCATGAAAAAAAAAAAGATCTCGCAAGTAACTTACCGTAGTCCCACAGACCTCTAGCAAGCGCAGCGGAGAACGGACCTGGAAAGCAGGTTAGTGAAGGGATGTCGCTGTCCTGGGGGTGGAATGGGGGTGGGGGCTTGGCATGGGTGCCATGGCTAAAGCATCTTTAGGTAAGCTGGTGCAGAGCACGTGGGGCAGCTCCGCACGCCCTACCTTGCTTCGCCCTCCACCACCCCCACTGCCTCGCTTCGTTCTTCGTGACACGAATTGCAGGCGCACTCACCTGGTGGCGGTGGCACCTGCTGGGCGGCAGCAGGAGCCTGCTGCTGACACTTCTTCTGCGGCCACTTGCCGCCACTCACACGTATCGCCCTGGCCTCCAGAAGCCTGCTGGAAGGCATCTGCAGTCTTTAACAGAGACTCTATTATTGGCTGCAGAGGGCTTTCTGGAAAGCCCTCTGCAGCCTATAATAGAGCTCAGGATCGATCTGAACGTCAGCGTTCAGAATGGAGGCTTTTTGGTGAACGCTTCCCCAAGGGACCAGTGGGCTGCAGCTGCAGACGGACAGTTCCCCCCTGCGCTTATTTTTGGGGTAGGGCAATATTAGGCCACTCCCAAAAATGTAGGGTTGGGCTTATTATTGGGGTGGGTCATGTTTTCTGAGAAACACGGTAATTGGGTATAGGACTGATGCTTTGATAAATTAAATTGTTAAGAAAAGTGGTAAAGAGAAATGAGAAGAATTCTCTGTAGCATAGAATAACTAGTCAGATACTATATATAGATACATCAGAGATGCCTTTAATTGTTATAGCTGCATATTGTAAAATTATGTGTGAGCTAGTATTAATCTATATAATGAAATGCAATATTCCAGATATTACAATTTATAGAATTATCTGTGTATGCGAAGATATCTTAAACATCCAAAGAATTCCAATTGTTGAGGTCCAGGCAGACGGCCTATTCTGTCATTGTCACCCACCCTCTGGAACACGGGTGTCAAATTCGATCATATCCCGTGACGTTTTTCGCCTTTGTAGAGCCGGGGTGGCCATGGCCTGTGCATGATACATGAGGCGTGAAGGCCACCAGTTTGACACCCCTGCTGTGGAATATTCTTCCCCCAGAGGTGAGGCAGGCCCTGGCTCTCCTGGCCTTTTGGAAGACTTGGCTCTTCCAACTTACGTGGGTCACGTGCTCACACAGTGGCATGCAACCCTGGGGATAATTAGGATCTTGAAGGCATTCCCTACGCCTTTTTAATGTTCAACTTATTTTATCTCTGTTTTTATGGGCTCCCTTTTTACTGATGTATTTTATTTTTACATGTCTTTCATGCTTTTAGTGGTAAACTACCCAGAGTCACTCTGAGTATGAGATGGACGGCACTTAATTTGATAAATAAAACAATATATTCTATACAATAGCAACAAGAACAATTTACCAGACTATTTTGAAGATGTGCTTTTTTAAAAACCTGTTTAAAATATTGCATGCATACATTTTAGCCACACACACACTATATACTTAACATGGTATTTAAATTATTTTTGGCACTTTTTCCAGCCTCAAACTACAAAACTGAAAATACACAAACTGGATAAATATTTTAAATATAAGGATTTATATCTGTTACAAAGAAGAGTAAAAAAATGTTTATCTTCATTCCCACTATATAAAAAGTTATGTGGCTCAATGTGACATCTTATTTAGAAATGTAGAATGGAAATGTGTGTGTCTCTCTGTGTGTGTGTGCATGACAACAAATGCAGCGTGCTAATAGCATGCAGTGATTGATCCTAATGCAATGTAATGTAATAGCATATGACAATTCATTCTAATTTATCAAAGGCCATAGATGGTTTCTTCTGTATCTGATTAACCTTCTCTGTAAGATGACCATCATTTCTGTAATGACAACAGATTTATTCCATTCTTGAAGAGATGGATATTGGCTGGGTGTAATCAATAGCTTGGAAAGGATGATACTTTGAATCCTCTGGCTACTCTTTTTATCTGCCAGACACTTCTGCTTTTTTAACCATGCCAGCTTAAAGTATCTTGAAATGATGTGTGCTCTGTTTTGTTGCTAAATACGTTGTGACACAGAACCGTAAAACTGCATTTTTGTAGAGAAATCAGATAGTGCAGCTGCTAGAAGAGACCAAATAAAAGTTTTGTCAAATGACAGATTTTATTGCCACTTCCAGAGTCTATTTGATATTAATCTTTTTGTCACATTAGCGTGGGGGGAAACCTTGATTTAATAAAACTGCAATCTATTCTATGAAGTGGTGATTAAAGTAAGACATTACGCTGCTGCTGTTTACGTGGAAAAACAAACATTTTTCCTTCTGTGTAAAGCTGATGAAATTTTATTTGTTTAGCCTTCATGGAACTTCCTCTGAGCCTTCCCCCCTGACAGCTTCTGATGCCATTTCATTTCCGAATGTCATTTTCAGTTGAAATTAACCTTCATTTCATTATTCAGCCTGAGAAAAGGACAGGTACTTTAGCTGGCAGGATTGGTGTCTGCTGAGTGAAGCCTCTGTTTTTTTTTGCTGGTACTCTCAGTGGAAAATCTGGCATCACTGACTATCTGTTTTAAAGTTTTGCACTGCAACTTTCCGTTTTCCTCTGATGCGCTTTTTAATAACTGTACTTCAACAAATGGAGACATGGAAAGCCTTTTGATGTATAATTTTTAGCAAGCTAGAACAAAAAGTGGTTTGATTTATTCAATGGCAGAAGATTCTTCCACATGAAATACTGAAACCTTGGGCATATATTTAGGTGATTTTGTAGTAATACTATAGATAAACAGTTTTGTAGTAATATTGTAGAGAAGGCAGTGTAACGTGTGGCCTATGGGTGATGTGGTCCCACAAGATTGTAAACTTTTAATATTAGTAGTTAATATTACGTATTTTAGCAATATTTACATACAGTAACTATATACTTTATGTGCAGCCCAAGACAATTCCGCTTCCTTCAGTGCAGCCCAGGCAAGCCATAAGGTTGGACACTCATGTTGTAGAGGGTTCTGTTTAAAAGGAATATCTTATTTTTATAAAATTCCTCCATGTCATGTCCTTGTTTGTGTGGATAGCCACCCTGATCTTGATCACTATTTCCAGGTGGGGTAGTTATAATATCTCAAACTGACAATTTAATATTTTCATCAAATGTTCATTCCCCTCTTGTTTAAAGTGTATCATCTGCCGAAATCAGAATAATCAAGTTTTCCAATTTCTTTGAATGTGAACATTGCTGCTGAAACCTGACTATAAAAATAGTTTGCTTATTATCTGTTAAAGTTTGTTTTAGTCAGTAAATATATTTTTGCAATTTATATAAGCATTCTGACTACTGTTTGTCTCTAAATTCAGCATAATGTTCATACGTATTTCTTCTTTTAGATCTTCGTGGAAGAATTTTGTTTTAACATCACAATATTTAAGTAGTGTTTTTACCCCTTTTGGCTGTAGTGCTCAAGAAGCTTTTTCAGTTCTGACTGAATGTTGGAGAATGGAAGAATTTACATTCCTGGTCATTAGCACTCTCTCTTGAGAGTTGTTGAGGTCACTTGGAGGTTTATCTGTACCCTCAGGGTCATCTGAGTAATGCAAATGGGTGTGGAACCTTCTTGAAACTGCTGAAAGGATTTTAAACTTAAAGTTAAAAGAAACTTAAGTTTTACTTAAAATTACAATTTGATCAGAATGAAGGGACATGAATACTTAACTGCATTTTGAATGGCAAATTTGAGTACATAGCATTTTGACTTGGTTAATTGTGGGGCTATCTTTTCCAGTTTCATGAATGAAATAGTTTTGGACATTTTAGACAACTATGTAGTGATACATTTAGCTGATATATTGATTTCATGATTGAAGGTTAATATACGTGTTCCAGGATAATGTTGCAGGATCCAAACTGGGTCGGTCACCAGAACCAGAGGTTTAGTCTTCTGAGCTTTCGGACTTGTGCTGAAACTTCAGAGAACTGCAATATATATTTTTGGGTAAAGATTCTTCCTTGCATAATATGCATGTCAGAAACATCTTTAAAAGGCTCCATGAATACAAGCTTTTTTTATAATTCAACTATTCAGGATACAGTATCTAGGCCAAAGACATACACAAGGATTTGGTGATATGGATGATATGCATTTTTTCTGATCTTTACTGACTCTTTTTGGCAGTTTCAGACTGCATAAAGCCATTATCTCAACTTCTAAAAAAGAACTGTAAGCTCACATCAAGAGCAAAAAGCATTCAAGAATTGAAAGAGCTGTTCAGTTCATAGACACTGCTCAGCTAATTCATAGTATGGACTGATGCCTCGGATGTAACAACAGGAGCAGTTCTCCTCTGTGGAAAGAAAGGTAGGTGATTGGATATACCGCTCTGTGCCTTTTACTCAAAGTTGCTTTTCCTCGAAGAAAGATTTTCAAGTCTTGACTCATGGCAACTACCTGGACTAGTACCATTAGTTTCCTTGGCAAGTTTTTTCAGAAGTGGATTTTCATTGCCTGCTTCCTAGGCTTGAGAGAGTGACTGGCCTAAAGTCACCCAGCTGAGTTTGTGCCAAAGATGGGAATATAACCAGGGGTGGGCTTCAAAAATTTCAGCAATAGGTTCGCTGCCCGGTTGCTGCGTGGGCGTGGCCATGGCCTACTTAGGCCTTTCCTCAAGCCTCGGGGTGGGGGGAGAAACAGCCTCCCTGGGCTCCGGACACTCTCTGGAGGCTGGAAATGGGCCCGTTTCCAACCTTCCTGAACTTCCGGGAGGCCCGTTTTTCTCCCTCCTGAGCTTCTGCATGAGCCCTGCACTTGCCTGCATCCAAAGCTGTGTGGAGACTCCTGGGAGAGGCAGGGGCGGGGTGGTAAAGACCAGCCAGGAGTGGGATTTGGAGGTTCGGCAATCCCCGCAGAATCTTCACTAAGGGTCCGCCCGAACCCCTGCGAACTCCCAGCAGCCCACCTCTGAATATAACTCATAATCTTCGGTTTCCAGCCTAATGTCTTACCTATTATACCAAAATGGTTCCATATTGCTTAAATGGATTTTTCTAATTGAATGCTTCTGTTTTATGATCCATTATTTAATCCTAACAAAGATGTTTCCTTTTAAGATCAGAAGGAAATTAGTTCTATTGTACCTTTATTTAGATACAAAAATACTGGAGACAGAAAAGTATAGGGAGGAGTCGAGTTAATCACTTAGTGATAAACAGAATGGGCAAATTCTCAGAAGCCTAGAGGGCAGGAAATGTCACAAAAAGAAATAAGGAATTCCTGGAAAATTACTCAGTGTAAATATAACATATTTGTTAGTACCTGGGTAGGAATACAATAATTATAAGAGCCATCAAGGAGTTGTCACAAAAAAAGTCATGTCAGATCTCCTTTTCTCTCTGAATTACAACTGTACTAGATTGGGAGAAGGCCATGAAGAGAGAGGGCCGGACAATAACGTCTATGGAGAATGATTAAGTGTATACTATATATTCAGCATGCAGAACAGAAGATTGAGAAATATACCATAGCAGTCTTCAGATATTTAAATAGTTGCCATACAGAGGAGTAAGTGGATTTTCTGTTTTGTTACTCTCAATCACAGGATCAGTTTGCTTCATAAAATTATATGTTCCCATTCACAAGAGTTCCTTTAAATAGAAACTAGATAACCACCTATCTGTAATGCTTTAGAAGAGCCTGCACTGATTGGGGTGGTATTGAACTATATGAACTCAGTGGCACCTTCGTACTCTATGATTCTATAATTACAGAAATAGCCCTTATGCATAACCTATCCAAGGGGTAAGAAGATGAGAAAATTAAACTCTTAAGGCACAGCTAAATAAGTTCCAAAAGGGGAAATAGAATGTTGTATCTCTATATGATTCACTTTTGATCTAAGCAATCCTTCCATTAGGAGTAGTAAATCTTCTATTATCTCTATCAGATTAGATCATTAATGAAGCAGAAAGTCAGGAGAATGCTACCTATTGCAGAGGAGGTTATTCAATGCATCACTACCTTCATTACTATTCTGGGACTGACTTCTTCCAATGAAAAAGCACAAAGTCAGAACAACGTCTCCCACCTAAGTACCAGGGATATGGAAATACGTATCTGAGTATTTTTTAATATTCATTAAAATAATGAATAAACCTATGTGTTCTGAAGAGACCAACACTTCTGTGTGCATCATCTGTGATTCGGGGACTCTAGAGTACTAGTGTGCTTAGATAATATGAAAGGTTTTGTTCACCAATGCATTTCTGCAGGCTGCGTATTTCTTCATGTACTAAATCTGCTAAATCTGAGCCATCCACCATTTTTATAGTGTATATTTGGTCTCCTTAAGAAGGCAAGTTTTCTTATTTTCTAGTTACATCACTGAAATTAAAAATCTCTAAATATAGTGGTGGAAGGAATCCATAAGTAGGAACAAAAACAAACTATACTATATGGATAGTCTTTCCATATCTGTAGCACATTTTCCTTGAGAAAACAAAAAGTGGTGTAAACACAGTGCGTTTTTCAGATGCACTGAACATTTTTCAAGCTAAAACTTGCAGCATCTTTCAAGATGGCCCCAGTATGTTATAATTTATAATTCACAGCTTTAAAATGAACAGTACCAACATGAAAACATGCCATTTCTGCAAGAGTTTCTAAAACCCTCTTCAAATAGTAAGTGGACCATTAGGCTTCACTGATTTTTTTTTACTGCAAACCAAATTCTCCGTGTTGTTAAACAGCTTGAAGCTGCAAAGGAACATACCAGATGGAGCGCAAAAGAAAGAGAAATAAACCTATTAAAGAAAGGGGAACCCAGTTACTTCCCATCAGGGGAGAAAATAACCGTATTTGTTTTCTACGCAGAATGTCAGCACTTTTGCTGGTGGTTGAGGCATTCTGCTTGCTAATTTAGTAGATAAGGGAATCTTCACCATTGCCCTGAAACCAAAGAATTTCACTAAAAGCAGCAGCTGTCCTGGTATTCTGTAATGAAGATACATATATTAAAAGTGCAATTTAAGCTTTCCCTTAAACTTTCTCTCTCTTAACTATGTGCAAGCCCCTCAAACATTTGAATAGCAACAATAAGGTAATTTGCAGTTGTTGCAAATTTGCTTTGATGCTATACAAAAAGATACTGGTTTGTTGTTACATAGCCACTGAAATAGGATAGCAGGAGGTCAGATTGAATATTTGCTGGCATGATAGCATTTTAGGCTTAAATACCAATATTGTCATAAAGTACAACATGTCATACTAGTAAATATACTATCAAGTATAGCAACGATACTATCAACAGTGAACTTTGGGGATAAAATTTATTGTTGTTTATTATGTCCATCAGCAACTTAGCTTTTTTCATTCCGGGATGCAGTTGAACTTTAAACCTTAGCATTTCTCTAAAATTTACTTGTTCTCCATATTAGGTAAATGCTATTACCTGTTTATGATACTTATTTTTTTTTATTTGTGTAGGGTTTATTTTGGCTTTCAGTTTTTTGTTGATAGTGGAAATGGGGGCCTCAGAGAGGTAACCCATTCATATTTCCACCTTTTAAAAAGACCTAAACTGTACCACTAAAATTTGGCACATTAGCTGCCATTTTGTTTTTGTTTCAAAACCTCAGGATGCTGGGAAAGGCCACATCGTCTGGGTGTAACACTGAAATTAATGACGCAACAAAGTATAAATCTGCTTTCTATGTGAGGTAATGTTTCTTTCAAACCAAGGTTTGCTCCTGGTCATTTTATGGACATATAAATCTAGGTTTTGTGGCAGCGCTGAAGAAATACTTTTTGAACAGATCAATCTAGTTAACAACCCTGATATTTCCATGCAGTCACCCATGTAAGTATTTTCAAATACAGGATTCAAGCATTAGATGTTTTAAATGCAGGGCAGACCACTTTTTGGTTATGTCAAGAATGGATCTTGACAAAAAATATTGGAGAAAAAAAACCTAAAAGAAACAACTGTGAAAAAAGAAAATGATTGCAGAAAGTAAAAATATAAGTCATAGAAGATAAAATATTAGAAAACAGATTCACCTGTCCAATTTAAAGAATGAAATATGGACATAAAAAGTGGATATTGGAAACTGGAATTATAAATAATTATATTACAGAGTGCCTTATGGAAGTGTGTTAAGTTACACAAATGGTATTTATAGAAAAGATTATTGGTGAAATGATAAATTGAAGAAACTGTGGAATAGAAAAAAGGCATGTAAGAAAATGCAAAAAATGAGGAAGAGATGCATATATAGAAAAGCTATAGTTGCAAAAAAGAATGTAATCGAAAAGGAACAGGTAAGTTTAAAAAGACAATGCAAATGCAGACCAGTACTGACGGAAACAGATGACTGATGAAATTGATAAAAAGGAAGTCTAAAAATGTGGGAAAATGGTAAAGCTGGAGGTGCTGATTATGAAACAAGAGAAATATTAAAACATGGATTGGGTTTGCTGTGGAAGAGCTGTGTGCCTTGTGTTATTGTTCCCCTTCACAAATAGGAAAGCAGCAAGAATAAATACGGATATTTCGGGGGGATTATTTTGTTAAGTATAATTGGGAAAGGGTTGAAAGAATTCTCACAGAAAGAATACAAAAGGTGACAAGGAAGAAAATTTGGAGTATGCAGTGAGGTTTTATGCTGGGCAGGGTGTGTGCCAAAACTTGACAAATGTATGATGGAGAAAAAGTTGGAAAATATATTGTGTATTTGTTGTTTTATAGAGGAAAGAAATAAGAAAACATGTAATCCCTAGAATAAAAAGGTTTCTTAATGCAGGGAGTTCACACATTTTAAAAAGAGAATGTTTTGTCACATTTTTCCTAGTGAAACAAATATTTCTTTTTATATATTCATTTGCATCCTTGAAAACTGCTTCATGAGATAAATAAAACATGAAATTTTAGCTTTTTACAGATTACCGGTATTTCAGAATAGCCAATTTCTGATTGAAAGGGATATCTATGAAGCTCTGTATTAATTGTAATTTCAGCTTTTATATCTGTATAAACTGGGCACTAAATTAGAGGTATGTTCTGCAACCTTCAGAAACTGCAGGTCAGAGATGTATGCTTTTTAATATCTAGTTGCTTTTCAGGAAGACTTTCATCAAATTAATGATTAAATTGTACTGTTTGTAAAGTTGTTGTAATGAGATAATTAGTAAAGCCAATGACAAACCACGGAGAATGAAATGAACGAGCAATTCAATACTAACCAGATGGATATCTTCAATATATTTCTTGTTATCTGCTTATGTGTTATGCTAAATTGCAGTGAATCAGGACTCGGGAAAATCATTTGAACAACAAAAACAAGACTGTCTGTTCCAGATATGTGCTAGAATGGATCTGACCAGACAATGTTTACTGGAGAGAAGCATCATGGACCTTTGAGATTAAAATATAATCCTATCCATGTTTATACAATACAGATTCTGCTGTAGTCCCAAAATAATGCAGTGTTATTTGCAATAATATTTTTTTAAAAAATCTATCATGTCCATGCACCGTTTTATACATTTTAAAAAGTTTTTAAACTTCTCATTTCTCTTTTTCTGAGAACCTCATCAATTCCACCCAAACAACATTTTAATTGCCTTCTTCTCATTTCTCAATCTATTCATTTTTTTGTTATACATTTATTTTGAGTTTGGTTCTCATTCATTCTTTCTTTCTACATGACCAGACCAACTCAGTTTTGTCCTTTCATTCTGGCCATTCACTTGTATTCAATCTACCTTCATTCCTTACCCATTCATTCTTTAATACATTTCAGGTAGTCCTCTCATTCAGCAATTGTTGCAACAGCACTGAACGAGCGGTAGTTATGGTTGGTCCTCAAAGTTCCAGATGTCATAGTGTAACTAGCCAGATTTCTGCAGTGTCCTGTGGTCTCATGATCATGATTTGTGACCTACCCTGCGAGGTCCCCACAAAGTCAATGTCATGTGAGGTGACATTAATGGCCCACAAGGTATTTGCTTAATGACGGTCTGACAACCAGGGACTGCTGTACCTAAGCAGTGTGATTGTGTGATGTTGTACTCTACAACCATATTGCTTAGTAACAGAAATTTCAGTCCCAATTATTATTAAGCAATAAAAACCCATGGTAAATAAAAATCAAGTCTATTCTAACTTCTGTGTAATAGCTCTTCAGATATTTGAAGATGATTATCACATCTCCCCTCAGTGGCTCACGTAAGACGCTGGGCCTGCACACTGCTGAGGTCGGCAGCTCGACGGTTCAATTCCCATGAGCAAATAAACCACGCAGGGACAAGAAAGGAGCCTCCCCAGATTGCCTACCGGCATTCAGGCATTCCGTGGGTAAAGATAACAATGCCTGAAAAAATCCCTTTCACAGAGGCAGCCAACCTTGGTGATCCCTGGCTAACATGTGCCATATGCTAAATAAATAAATAAATATCTCCCCCTATTTATCCCTCTTCTAAGGTAAATATACCCAGATCCTTTAACTTTTCCTCCCAGGGTCTGATTTCTAGATGTATACCTTCGGAATTCCATTCTATATTTTCGTAAACATTTATTTTCTTAAAATCCTGTTCCTAATCTACAAATGCACAACACACTTCCTTTTCCAAATTCATACATTTCTTAGTAACCTGCTAAAGAAAAAAAACAAACCAACCCTGGTCCGGGAAGGCTCTACATCTCTCAAAGTTTGCTGATTAAACAACTGCACTCAATATATCAATTCTCCAGTATTTTTTTTCACATTGCCACCTTATGCTTTGAATATAACTGCAGAACAGAAAAGTTTTTTTGACACATGCCTATGTGAAACGATTTCATTTTTGTATTTCTATGCCTTAGATTTTTAAAAGCAAAACCTCCAGTTGCTCATCTAGCAGCTTAACTGACAAGTGTTATCTCTTTCTTTTCAAAGTACTTTGTCAGGCCAATCACCTGTGCAAGGAAGGGAACCTAGATGAGATAATTTTGATAACGATTAGGCAAGAAATAGAAATAATAGCTGTGCTTCAATAAGCTTAGATGATCTTCCTATGATTGGATCTGAGCATAGGCCTGCCTGAAAAAGGTGCCTCCATTAACGGGAATCATCTGGGCAGCATCTTCAGTTGCCTTTGATAGGTGTGTGTGGGAGGGGGCTCCCACCTGCCTCAGGAGTGTAAGATTCTGTCCTGCATTTATAGTCCTCTACTGAACACTGCTATGTCTCGTTTATTGTCTTGCTTCTCAGTATTTCCTGTCTGTCTTATAATGTACAGTTAAAGTTATTCTTTTGTTTTCCTTTGTTCAATAAATCTGTCAGCTTCTACTTGATTTGTGTGTTTGTAGCATTTGAATCCATGGACTGGCTGCTCACATTTTTCTGTAGGAAAATACGGGGGAGCCAGAATAGCATTTTTCCAGTCGCTGGGCACAGATGCAGCACAAACTTTAAACAAATAATAACTTCATAATCAGGCACACCTACATTACTCCTGTAATATCACCAGTTCCTGTATTCTTACTATTTTTCAACAATGTCATAATATGCTTCCTTTTTATTACTGTGAACACTAATATTAATAGCATTTCTTTCAATTCTACACTTAGTCATATGATTGTCACTCTCATACACACTTCTAAAATATTATTTCAGAATCTCCTCATTTCAGTTTCATCCTCAAACACTTCATTGCTTTATTTTTTTTAATTCCATTCAATTTATTTAGCGTTCTTCACCCATAACCAAAACTTTTTTTATTTCCATCAAAATCATCTCCATTTTCTCTGCTCTTTTAATTAAATCTTACTAGACTAATAAAGGAGAAATAAAATGGACCAACAAAGAAAGAGACATAATGATAACCTCTAAAATTAAAGCTTAGGGGAACAGAGGATGAATCTAGCAGAAAAACAAGACAGCAAGCTATAAGAAAGTTAAGATTATAAGTATAAAAAGAGCTAGACAGCAGGAAGTAGAAACAGCCATCTTAAGCAGAGATGCAAATAAATAGTAAGAGAAGACAGAAAACCTTATGGCATAAGAACATAAGCTGCTGCAAAATTAATGAGCTGAAGGCTACAGTCTTGGGTAGAAATTCTCTGGAGCCTCATTTACGAATGGGGTAATCAATATATATTGAGTAGCTCAGAGATCTCAAGTTGGGCAACTCTGGTACTCTCCAGTGAATATTTTTTATGTATGATGCCATAGTAGATGCCATAGTTCGAATAAAGATTGCAATAAATCTATTTTACAGAAGGCACATGCTTCAAGTGATCGAAGTATAGGGGACAGAAGCCAGCTGTGATATACAGTAGAATAATCTTCCTGTGAGAAATTTGTTTGGACCAGAGGATTCTTTACAATTTTATGTGAGAATTGTTGCTGAAAGAATGATTAGTACATTGCGGTATCAAATGCTTTCTCTTTTTAAAAAAAATGTGTGATAAGTGATCCATCATGTGAAAAATTCCATTCACTTTCTGACAGAGGAAAGAATTTCAGAGAGCAGCATAGGATGTCTGCATTGTCACTGACATCATGACAGATCTCCTGAACAATACATACATGCACAATGATATTCTGATTTATTTGAGGGAATAACAAGTAGTTTTAAAGCCAGAATGTATAGTATGGTTGTAACACTACAGGGATATTCATATGTTGAAAAGGTAAAGTTAAACATTTCCCCTGTCCACTCATATCTTACTCTAGGGGCAGTGCTCATCTCTGAATCACAGCCAAAGAGCCAGCATTGTCCAAAGATGCTTCTGTGTTCATGTGGCTGGCATAATTACACACCAAGATGCACAGAGCACTCTTACCTTCTCACCGAAGTGGTACCTATTTTTCTACTTGCATTTGCATGCGTTTGAAGTTCTAGGTTGGCAGGATCATATGTTGAACATTTATTTAATCAATCTGTTTCTGAGTAAAAATTGGTCAATGGATGGATGGGTGAATGGAGAGAGATTACAGTTTATATATTGGTGAATGGAAAGAGGTTACAGTTCATATATTAGCTGCACTAACTTTTATTTTGCCAACATTTTAAATATTCAGCACAAATCACCAGAAGGCTAAGAAATCATTTGCTCATACTCAATTTCTCACTCTTTCACATTTTCTCTTCTTGATTCTGTATCATGATCAAAGCTGCTCAGGAGAGGACAAATGTTTGGATCTGGGTAGTTGTTAATTCTTCTTTGGGGGAGAGGGCAGTCCTGCTGGCTCTTAAGGAGACGGTGGTACTTTCCTTCCTCAAGGGGTCATCACTCAACCCAACTAATTTGGACAACTTTTATTCAGTTTCCAAACTTCTCTTTTTTAGAAAGGCTGTAGAAAAAGTAATTGCATGGCAGCTTCAAAGAACTCTGGAGGAAGCAGATTATCTGGACCCCTTTTGATCCAGATTCAGGTCAGGAAATGGGATTGAGACAACATTAGTTGACTTCCGGTAGGAGCAGGATGAGGGTCCCATTGAAAGCCCTTTGTGGCTTAGGATCAGGTTACCCAAGAGACCATCTTCTTCCATCATTTCATCCAACCTGCTAGCTTTTCAGAAGGCCTTGAACACCTGATATGTGTGTGCCTGGGTCTGGAGTCTTGAATGTGTCAAGGCGCCCTTTTTTGGTTATGCTGACATTGACAGGTTATTTTAATTTGTTAATTTGTGTTTAATAACTTTTCATATTGTGCTTTAATTGTTTTGATATTTTTTTATAATTAGTCACCACCATAGTTACTGATATGAGATGAGTGGTTATACAAACTGAATGAATGGATGGATGGATACATAAAATACTTTTAAAAGTTTTTTTTAATGCATTCTCTGTTTGCTTTCCTTACTCTGTGAAGATGAGGTACCAAATGGAGTATAAAATTTAATATTTTTTCTTAAAGTGTTCCACAAGGACAAGTAACAGTAGCTTAAAACAAAAGATAGGATTTCCAAAATTTGATTTTAACTCCCTTGGGAAAAAACAAAATGGCTTGTAACAGAGTTTGTTGTGCAGCTTGATTCAAGTATCGTCCGCTTGGATTCTGGGGATGTTCTATATTCACTTATTATATAATATTTGTAAATAGTTTCTATACATTCTCAGAATGCAATGTGAAAGGGATACAGAGCTGTCTTTCTTTAAAGTGCTGTAGTATCTTATTAGCTGTCAAAACAAAAATATGCTTTCTGGTTGCCTTTTTACAATGAAACACACAATTCCTCCAATCTAATCAAGTAATTAAATGGTTACATTTTAACACCTATTTGGGTGAAATTATATACCAGAAAATCCAGGAATTTATAAATTTTATCTTTTTTTCATTTATATTATTTTATTTTATGTATTTATAACTCAATCACTTTCATTGAATTACAGCTTTATGATAACTGGTCAACTACAAATAAATACAACAGAATATTATAGAAGAGGAAACTGCAGTTTTCTGTCACAAATGCAATTTCATTTTCATGTTGAATGTAGAAAAAGTAATTGCATGGCAGCTTCAAAGGACTCTGGAGGAAGCAGATTATCTGGACCCCTTTTGATCCAGATTCAGGTCAGGATATGGGATTGAGACAACATTAGTTGACTTCCAGTAGGAGCAGGATGAGGGTCCTTTACTTTAACCACTATGTTACCAGGGTTCCTTTTATAAAGCTACATTATAAAAGATTCTTGGGGTAGGGATCCTGGTTTGGTACATAAAGCTAATGCTTTATTTACATAACTAGAATAATAATTTATTTATTTATTTATTTATTTTTACATTTATATACCGCCCCATTCCGAAGACTCGGGGCGGTTTAC
>JANHFL010006172.1:0-48635 GCA_032468155.1 Oxyrhabdium leporinum
AAAATAAAGAGAGCATAAGAAGACCTGAGAAATGACTAGAATTACTTTTTCTCCCTTACACCTCAGCCAGGAAGCATAAATAGTGAACATGGTGGCAGAGATTTTTACCCTTTATCTTCAGGTTAGATTATTTTTATGCTTATAATCGTCCAATAATTATTTTCCTTTCTTATGAACATGTAATGAAAATTATAAAAACTACTGGGTTAAACAATTCAAATAATACAATTAAGGTAAAATGAGCAGCAAGAGTGAAAACAAACCCCAAAGCCTGGTTCCTAAAGATACAATAAATGATAGAACTTAGCATGACACCCTACGCTTAGTAGTAGGAAAGATTCTAGTAGTTTTTAGTCTCCTGAGCCCATGCACTGTCAAGGGTTGTGCTTTGGAACTCTTCAAAAATTCAAAGTGTTTTTCCTCTCTTTAAAATTTTAAAAGGAATAAAAGTGCCATTCATCTGATAAGCAGCACTTCCTTCAAACAACAGGATCTCAGGCATATATTCAATTTTTGTTTTAGTCCCAAGAAAATGGAATGGAAGAGTCCTATTAGATTCTAAAGACCTCAAGAAGCATGTAAAGTCACATCAGTTTGTATGGAGATGTTCAGATCTTTCAAATGTGCTGTATTGAAAGGAGACTTTATCACTTTGGTGATCTCATAAGAGGCCTAAATATATAGTTCCACCCTTTGAAGACATTGCAAGTTTCTCTGGTTTATGTATCAAAAACATTTCAGTGCATATCCTCACCTTTTGAGTTCTCCTCAGCTGCCAAGATAGTTACAAAACTGCTGTCCATCTTAATTTCACATCTTGGATATTGGGAATCTCATGGCGTCAATAAAATATAGCAGATTCCACAGTTTCCTTGAAGAAGATAGCTCTGCAATTAGAGTTCTTACATCCTGTATTTTAAACCTCATTTTCCTGCCCTCATTGGTAGGGAATCAAGACCAAAGAATCATCACCTAAATGGAGCATTGCCTTTCAGTGCTACAAGTGCTACTCATCAGAGTCTTGTCTAAATGAAAGCTTCTCTGACATGATGGACATCAACAGTTTTTGAGAAGAACAATCCCCTTAAGGGGAGAAATAACAGAGTAAAAGAATTATTAGTGTCAAAAGCTGAGGAATATATATTGGGAGGGCTTACTGGCACGAAACAGGGCGCCTACCTCAGATTCTCATAGTGTAAAGTGATAAGAACTACTGGCTTTCCTTTTGGGCTGAGGGGCAAGCATATGCTGGTATTGGTGACAATGTAACTGCAAAGACTCATATCAACAGGAATGAAGCAGCTGCCAGTTGCAAGATATTTGGCCAAGGTCCTTTCTTCCATCTGGATACAGAATGGCTGAACCTTCATGACTGAAGACTGAACAGCACATATTTAAGGCACAAGTAGGTGAGACTGGAGTTTTACAGACGTCTAAAGCACCTAGATGGAAACACATTAAACAGCTATGAAATCACCTAGAACTTTTTGTTTCTTTGTCATAAGAGAAAAGGTAAAAATTACCTATCAGATATCATATTTCTTCTGTTTTCTGAATGATGCAATTAGGGAAGGGCTACAGCTTACTATTGCAAAGAGGTGATTACAGCTAAGATTTTGGAGTTTGTCCATCATGTTGAACCAGGAGGGAAGGCCTACTCTGGATGTTATGTAAAGCTCTCAAAGTCTCTCAGAAACATTCAGGACATTCAGATGTGTAGATAACCTTTTTCTTTGTAATCCTTTTTTCTTGTAAGAACCAAAATAAATCTGGGCACCTATAGTTGACATGTTTTTGTTCTTTCCCCAAGACAAACCTCAGTGTTTCTACTCTGGCAATACTAACTTTGGTATTCTCACTGGATATATCTGTGAGCAGCCATTTGGTTGTTAATGTCCATGTTTATTAAGATGCTGCCTATTAGACACCTTTGCTTTTCTAATTTTTTAATGGATGGGTAATAAAGCATAGAATTGAAAGAGTTTGGGCTGTGTAAGGCATACAATGATTATATGCAAAAATTAAAGTATCCTTAATTGGTAGAGATCCATACTCTGCTTGAATATAGCTATAGACACGAAGCTCTCTACCTCACTGAACATTCCATTACTGAATTGTTCTTAAGGAAGTTTTTTTTCCTGATGTTCAGTTGAAATCTGGAGTTATAGAAAATAGATGGACTTATTTTGAGTGATAGGTTTCATATTCTCATTCAGCCTTTCTCTTGTCAAAGCCAAACTGATTTATTTCTCCTTTTTTATTTAAAGAGGATTTGGTTTACCCATTTTTAAAAAAATTTCCTGGCCATCTTTGTTGAACTTCCCTGCACATATTGCAAATTATGTGGATTCTTCTTTTAAAAAACAAAAAACAAAATCAAATATGATCATAAGAAATATGAGAAGAAGTTGAAGTGCTAAATTTGCAGATTGTAGCTCCCAGTTGAATTTTCATAGATTTGCAATCTAAGCACAATTGTAACTGGTTACTACCTCATTGGCACACCACCAAGCAATCCCAGGTTTATAGACCAGTGGAGAAATACAGACATCCATGCTCAGTTCTGTTTTTCTGTTTTTCACCCATAGCAATTTCTCATGCTTCTAAATGCCACTGCTGTAATGAAAAATGTAGAATAGATTTCAATGTCTTGCTGTAACAAATTTATCAACTAACAAAAGCAATCAGTTTCTTATGTTGCCTCAATTTATATGCCATAGGAAATATGGACAATAAACCAACAGCAGGATTCATTGTAAGAGACTGTTACGTGTTTTTCATATTTTCTTCAAATATTTTGACCAAAAGTAAAACTAACTGTGCATTATAAGAGAGAACAATATGTACCTTTTTTGTTTATATCTCCCCCAATGTAGTCCAGAAAGGTTGTGATTTATATAGAATAATTCTATTTGACAGCATTTATAAATTGCTCCAATAAAAATATAAATAAAAAAATTATAGCAAACTATCAAAACAACAAGATTAAGAAGCAATTAGAAGAAAGATTCTTAACATTGTGGTATTGTGACCCCCTACGATGATAAGTGTTGTGTAAGCCCCTTTCATAGGGCCTATTAATATGACTAGTGATTATACGGGTTTTATGTTTCTGCAATCAATATTTAAATAGGCCACTTTTTATAAATTTTAAGCAATACATTATAGCATGTCAGGCGTGGACAACCAGACTCACATTTGAAGAGTTCAATTAGTTGTTTTATAGCTCAAGCCTATTAGAATTACACATGCTTCTCGGGAATCTTCTCAGAGTTATAGCTTGCATCTGGGTGAGACTAGATAAGGTTCAATAGCATTCAAAAGAAGGGGACAGACTTTGCCCTCGTGGGCCATGTAGGGATTCTAGGCTAATTCCCCATTTGACTCCTTCCCCTGGCTTGGACAGCCTCTCTCCAACACAATGTTTCTCAAACTTTGAAGCACACACTGTATTTGTCCAGGAAAAATGAAGCGCAAAGTCTGGTGGAAGTTTTGACCGTGGTTTCATTTTGCCTATAGATGCCTGATCATTTTTATTATTATTGTTATTATGATCCCTCATAAATTATTCCTTAGAATCCAGTAATATACAATGAAGCTGAACTATTGTGTCCACAAATAATTTAATTACACATTTCTTCTTTATAATCTACAAAATTTGGTTAATCTACGGAATGTCATAATACAAAAAATACAATTTAGGCAACTTATTAGAGAAATTAATGGATGTTCAAACTATTATTAGCTACTCATGACAACACTTACATCCTGCTTTTGTTTCCTTGAGTGGGATCTAGCTGGATACTATGGCAACAGAATGCTAGACTAATTGATATATAGTATTTAAGATATATAAGATAAATTTGAATTGTTCAGCCTGTAAGATCATTTCTATTCACTGAAGTAATACATTCATGACAGTAAAACTATAGAATCATATTTGAAGTTATTTATTTGTTCGATTCTTACCCCACTTCTATTACTTTGTAAGTAATTCAAGGCAGCAAGCATGCCTAATACTTCCTCCTCCTCCTATTTTCCCCACAATAATAATCCTGTGAGGTGGGTTGAGCTGAGAGAGAGAATGACTGGTCCAAGGTCACCCAGTTAGCTTTCATGCCTCAGTACTAGAACTACTTCATATGAAGGATGAACTACAATTGGGACTGGGACAATTAAGTGAACAGCAAATTAGGAAAATAATGTTTATACTAATGTTACATAATGTTATGCAATTCATTGTATAATGCTAAATAGAGTTCACCTATTTGGAGAAACATCCAAAAATAATAAATTGTATCAATCAAAATGTTATACTGTGTATTTTATTTCCTTTTTGTGCTTAATTTCATTTTGATAGAAGTTTACTATATACCTTTTTGAAATAATTAGAAAAATATTTTTTTTATTCTGTTATAGGAATATGAACATGTTGAAAATACATCTCTTCCATCAAAGGCTATACACAAAAAAGAGAAACGAAAGATTCATCAAGGAAAAGACAAACCTCTCACAGTGTCTTTAAAAGATTTTCAGTCTGATTCTAACATAGGTATGTTTTTATTTTTAATTGTGAACCGGAATAGATGCTGAGAACAATCTTTAAACTTAGAAGTTTTGCCAGGTTGGGGAAATTTATTTTTAAGGCAATTAAAAGGAATTGCATTCAGGAAGTTAATGGAAAATATTAAAATTACTGAAAATGCTGTTAGTTGTAAAATATTGCAGGTTTTACATACTGTATTTATGTAATCAGTACTTCATGGCATGTACATCCCACTTTTTTTACCTCTAAGAAACTTTAAGAATTAATACATTAAATATAAAAAAATGCTGAAAGCAATGATAGTTGGTGATCACAACACATGAATTGCACACACTGTCTTCCAATTAAGGCCACTTAACTAAACGTAGTAAAGAGAGAGGAAAATGCACTTTGACCCATCCTTCTTGAATGCCCTTCTCCACCTTCTACTGAAAAGCATGTAAGAGCTTTCCCAAGCTAATTCTGCTGGCATTCCTTTAAAATTCAAAGCAATAATTCAGTCCTAATCTGAAAGCACCCAGAGAAGCTTGTGGAAAATACTGCAATAGGTTATGAACAGGGATTCCATGTCAGAAGCCTTGCAGCTTCTAATTATTCTTCAAAGGCAGCCACATATTGCATATATTACTTGGTTGGGAAGATCATGGATAACTGAGGAGACAGTTATTATCATTATTAGTTTATGGATCATCATTTAAAGTTTAGAGCAGTTGAACCTGAGTGAAGTCTATCATCCAGGAGTTCAGAAGTCAGTGCAGAATGTAATCCTTCACCTAGAGAAATGGTTTAGGAAGATATAATAGTTTATGCTTTTGAAAAATGCTGAGAATTCCTGGCAAATCACTAGATTGAACTGCAGTTGTTTTTCAGTTAAGGTCATTCCTCAAGATAGAGGCAGTTTATGTTTTTAAAATTCAGAGACAAAATCTTTTTTTAGCAAATGTCTTTTGGTTTTGGTCTATTGTGTTGATTGGTGGGGGAGATGTTGAAGGACATTTAACTGTTAAGAGCTAAGAAAATTAACAGATCTTGATGGGAGGGAACAATGAAACTGGATTAGACTTTAAATGAAAACCCTTGGATGCTGGAAATTTAGTTGATTGGAAACATCTTCAGTAGAGCAGGCTAAAATTCTATTTTCTTGAATTCTGGAGTTTTTAACCTCCTGCCCAA
This sequence comes from Oxyrhabdium leporinum, assembly GCA_032468155.1. Classification (NCBI taxonomy): domain Eukaryota; kingdom Metazoa; phylum Chordata; class Lepidosauria; order Squamata; family Cyclocoridae; genus Oxyrhabdium; species Oxyrhabdium leporinum. The sequence goes on from JANHFL010006172.1 coordinate 5,720, forward strand.
TGCCCACGCAGTATTACCAGTGAAAGTAACAAAAAGAGATTGGAGATCAAGGTTCAAAACGTCTCTATTTCCTCTACAGTTAGTGTGCAAAAATACTACTCCGGGTACTCTCTAGTATTCCCATTTGTACGGTTAATGCTTAGACTCGAGACTGCTAAATCAAGAAACAAGGATTTTAAATTCAGAGTATCTTGTTTTATAATTTTTGTAAATAAATGCTATTGAAATCTGATTTTTGAGGGGCTTCAGATTTATTTAAAATTTTTACCTGTGACATTTCTCATGTTTCAGATCATTTTCCCAAAAGGCAAGAGGTAAGTTCTTGAATTTAACATGACATTAATTATTCTAAATTTCTAGTGACATACTTTTTATTATTTGATTGCTATTTTGTATAACTTTTTCAATTATGTATGGTAAGTTACTGCTGAACACTTTCTTTTATATAACAGTCCTGTCCTCAATAGCCCAGAAAAGTACTTTATCTCAGTCCAACAAGGTGGACTAAACCAGTAGCCCCCAAACCTTTTGGGCACCAGGGATCAGTTCCATGGAGAAAGGTTTTTCTGTGGGCCAGAGGGGGCATGATTTCGTGTGCTGCATCCCATGTATGGAGCTTTGCTGCCCGGTTTCTGGCTTGCTGTGGTCCAGTGCCAGTCCACGGACCAAGGATTGGGGACCTCTGTACTAGACTAATAAACACCCTATAGGTCCAGATTAATTTTATTGTAACAACTATGATAACAGAATCTTGCAAATTTGAGTATTCTTCCCCTCCTTCACTTTATCTTTGTGTGAACTAGGGAGGTGATTGTCTGAGATATTTTCTCATATTATTTTCTTGGCCCAGTCTCAAGCCCGTCTTACCTGACCACTGCTTGATATCAGTTCTTCTTTCTGTTGTTCAAGGCCATTTCATGCACCTCTACAGTTTGATATACAGGTAGTCCTCAACTTATGACTACAATTGGGACTGGAATCTCAGTCATTAAGAAGATACCCATTTGACTGCTGTACTCAATGACTGCAATCCCAGTTGTCCCAGCTATCATGTGGGTTGTTGAGCCTTGGGAATAAAGCCTCTCCTCACCCCACCATATCCTGGTCTACTTATTTTTGCCTTTCTTTCCAGCTTCAGGCACGCCCAGTCGATGTGGAGCATGGTCCTCCATCAAGGCCAATTAGTACAATCCTGAAAGTGGGCTCCATCCTTGTGATCTTTGGAAGGTTGCTTTATCAACTAACATAATTTGGAGAAGAGGCCTTCTGAGTGATCATGAGAATTATATTTGCTAGTTTCCTAGGGGAGGAAGGCTAAAAAGCTAGTGAATGCTACCATTCTAAAGGCCTGAAATCAGTATGCTGCATGAATGCACCTCTTTCAGGCCTAAAACCAAGAATATTCTTCCTAGTTAAGTTCTTTATGTTTCCACTATAGGCAGAATCTTGCCAGACTAAGTGTTCTAATGTCTGCATCTACCATATACTCTGAACTCTTCCCTACTTGTGACTTAGGGAGGGGCTTTTTCTCACACAAAACAACAGGACTGAGCTGTCTCTTATTTCTCTGGAATACACCTCTTTCCTGGGAACTCAGCCAACTACATTCTATCACGACCTCAAATATTCCAGACCACGTTTTTGTTCAGAGAATGTGTATAAGTGAGAATCCAGAAAGATAGGATTTGTTTTTAAATTTCACACTAAATTAAATGAATAGCAGTACGAATTGTTTATTTCTCTTGCATATACATTCTTTAGTTGTGATTAATGACTGGTTAAACATTTTTCTGAATAAATTTGTAATAAAAAATAGGGTTTCTCAAGGTCCAAAATAATAATTCCAAGCTCCAGTTTGTTGTTGTGTATCCGTTATGCTTGATCATGCCTTACCTTTCTATTGATTCACCACTACTTTCTTCCTTGTTTGAGGGCTCTTAATAATTATGTATGTCTTGTTAACTGGAATCCACATTGCAAATATTACATAAGCAAACCTTGGATTATGAGTTTTACAAGACAAACTATGATTGAATTTAATGAGGCCCTGTTTGAGTCATAGAGGCTTAAAGTTATTATGTCACTGGTTCATTTCAATAAATTAGAGTTTATGTTAATTACAGGTAGCCCTTGACTAACAACCATTCATTTAATGACCATTCCAAGTTACAGTGGCACTGAAAAAAATTACTTATGACCTGTCCTCACACTTACAACCATTGCAGTATCCCCATGGTTAGATGGTCAAAATTTGGATACTTGGCAACTAGCATGTATTTATAACAGTTGCAGCATCCCCGGGTCATGTGATCACCATTTGCAATCTCAGCCAGCTTCTGACAAGCTAAGTAATGGGGAACTCTGGATTCACTTAACAGCTGAAGTGATTTGCTTAACATCTGAGGCAAACACGGTCACAAAATTGGGCGTGTCTCTCTTAACCACCTTTCTAGCAATTTAAATTCTGGTCCCAATTGTTGTCATAAGTCAAGGACCACCTGTACGTTTTAGGGTAGAGGTTCTCAACCAAGTCATGACTCCCCCATGAAGATCGTGAAGAGCTTGGGAGCAGATGCAAAATTTCTGTTTTGGTTTGAAAGCTGATCAGGCTTAGTAGCAGCAAAGCAGAAGTACTGTCAAAATTCACTCTCATTTTGTCCTGATAAGCCTATAACAAAGCACAGGGTGAATTTTAAAGGTGATTCTACCTTGCCTCCACAAATTCATTTTTCTTTTAGGGATCGCAGTATAATTTAAGAACTCTTGTTTTAGGTGGCTTATCTAAAATAAGATGAAAAGCTATAAAATGAGAGGATACATATGTGACTTTAAGGCTTATTACAATTTCTTATATCTCTAGTTCAGCATTACATTCAAATGCAGTTGGACACATTTATCATACATATCCTGTTATCTAACAGCATGGGGAATTATTACAACTTGATCAACAGTGACAGTTCATATTTAAATCTATCCATGAGCATAGGATTTCTTGATAAGAATTTATAACTTCTGTTTTGAGATTGATCCATGAGCCTTAAAACAATTATTGTCTAGCTGGGTGGTTTTTGTTAGAAGTTAATTATAGTTTCTTTACAGGATTTGAACTCGCCACATACTCTCTTGAATGATGGCGAATTCTTCAATAGACTGGAAGATGATATGCATAAAATTCTAAATAAAGAAAAAAGAAGGGAGCCTATCACAGATTATGGAATAGATAACAGTACATTTTGTGACCGCACACAGGTATATTTAAGAGGAATTAAATACATATAATATCAGCAGTTTAAGGAGTATAGATGAATTAGAAGAGTCAAAATTGATTATCCTAAACAACTCAAAGGAGAAACAGAAGCAGCATAAGACTTTCCCAAAAAAATCAGTAGATTTCTTGATATTGGAAGTTATCTGAAAAGCAATTACGTCACTTTAAGAATGGGCCATGGTTTTGCTTGTTCTCCTTCTCTTTTCTTCATCTTTTTTTTTATTGTGTCAAATATATAGACAGAATATCTAGTAATGTTAGTTAAGTCGCTCTGGAGCTTTTATATTTCAAGAGCATGATAAAAATATTTTAAATAAATACAAAAGAAATTAATAGCTGGTTTGTCATGTTACAGAAAAGTTCACAAATAGAATAGAGTTATTTTCATATATCTGGCAATAATGCAAACTATGTTGGCAACAAAAGATTTTTAGACACTTGGGAAAGCTAATATTAATATTGGTTAGGATATTCTTATTGCCTTGCCAAGTCTGACAGAAGATCAATTTTGAACCTGTCTTGAATTGAACCTGGATATTTGTTCCTTCAGAAACACCTCTCAATAATCTTTCTATATATTACTGAAATTCTTGTTCCTGTAATCTTTAAGTGGACGAAACAGTATATGATAGGGCAGCAGTTTTTCAGCCTCAGATTAGATAACTTACAGAATGCATCTAAAATCCAGGATCCATGACTCCAGTGGAATTGAAATTTGACAAATTTATTTTGTGAAACATTTGATGACATAAAATTATCATAAAACAAGTTTATGATATAATACAAAATGTAGTTAAACATTTGTGTGCTGATGTTTGACTGTTATATACTTCAACATGGGCTATTTTCAAGGCAGCTACATCTCTGGATGTATCCCAACTTTAGTAGTGAGGACAATGCATTAGAAGTTCAGCAATTATTGAAAGCACTGAGGAATCTGGTAAGGAAATAATCTCTGAAAAGATGACCCAATAAGGTCTCAGGTGGTCCGGTGTACTACTAAAACTGTCTTGTCTATTTGTAACATTCTATGGACAGAAGGCTACATCTTGGGGCAACAATTTATGACTCAAGGTACAGGTAGTCCTCAACTTACAGATGGTCACTTAGCAACCGCTTGATGTTCCAATGGACCCTGAAAATGGGAGTTACAACCTGGATTCTGTTCTGGCAAAAATTTTCTGGTTTTGGGCACTTGGCAACTGGACTGCATTTACGGCTATTTGCAGCATCCCACAGTCACATGGCCACAATTTTCGATGGTTTTTGCTGGTTTCCAGTATTTGCTTCTAGTTTCCAGCAAAGACCATCCAATAGCAAACAATGTGTTTGCTTAGTGATCATCATGTTTGTTTAAGAACCACCACGTTCATTTTACAATCGCATTTGCTATACAACCACTATCTTTGTTTAAGGACCACAAAAAAAGGTAAGCTCGGGTCTGACCTGTCATGAATTATGATCAAGATTGTGCGCTCGTAAGTTGAGAACTATCTGTACCTCAAACGAGATAACTTAAAAAGAATGCATTCAAAATCCAGAACCATTACTGCATTGCATTCAATCCCATTGGATTAAAATTTGAAGGATCTTCAGACCAGTTCTGTTGGCAAAATTGTGGTCATTGCAGCACCTCTGCAGTTATTTTGGTCACATGGTCATGATTTTCGATGCTCCCTGCCAGCTTTCCACAAGCAAAGTCAATGGAGAAGCCAGCAGGAAATTGGAAGTTGCTCCCATTGCAACTGCTGTTTTTGCCTACTTTGGTGATTCTGTTTATCTGTTTAGATAAGGAAATATCTCTGAAATGATGACCCAGTGAGTCATGGGTTGTCAAGTATGCAACTAAAAGTCTCCTGTTTGTCAATTTGTAACCTTTAGCTAGCAAAAGCAGACCATTGTAGGCCATAATTCTTGAATCAAGTTACCTCAGTTTGCTGAACTTGCAGAATGCATCTAAAATCTGGGATCCATGACTTCTGTGGAACTGAAATTTCACAATTGTTATAAAACATTTGATGAAATAATAGAAAATGTCACAAAACATTTCTTTGTCAATGCCTGATGTTTTACTATGCTATACATTTCAACATGGGTTATTTTCAAGACAGATATTTTCCTGAATATTTCCCAGAATTTTTAAGAACTTTTCTAGTGAAGATAGTATATTAGAAGCTCTGTTATTGTCATTGAGGAATCTGGTAAATAAATATCTACGAAACAATGACTTAAACATTCACAGATTGTCTAGTTACCTCTAAAATTCAGTTTCCATATAATGGTCAAATTGGTACAGAATAGTTATCTAGGATTCTGCAAAGTCACAACTTATGAATGACGTACTAATACAAGCAATCTATTCTTTTCTGTTCTATTTCTGTCTGCTAGCATTTCTTGCAAACAAACAAAAATATATTGATGTCTTTTCCAATCCTGGATTATTTTGTTCTTTGTAAACTAGGTTCACAAACTAAACTTCCTCTTAATTTCCGAATCTCTGTTTAGAGTGAGAAAAGGTATCCTTTCCATTAACAAAAAGTTAATGCAAAGACAGGCTATGATCACATAAGTACTATAAACATGTTACAATAAGACAGAATTTTGCTATCTGATCAATTATATTGACATAGGATGTTCTATTATGATTCTGACATACAATAAATGTGGATGTATGCATCACTGAGCATATTTCAGCATTTTAAAATGCTTTAATTATTAATATTTTATATTTCTGTAACTGATATAAACCTTTAAGTTTATATTCTTTAACTCTTGATTTATAGGGTATTTTTCTAAAAGATGGAAGACTAGAAAGATCAAAATTGGAACTTGAAAAGAAAGAAGCAGAAATTCAGCAACTAAAGAGTGTAATCAGCCAATGGGAGGTATGTATTCTCCTGATAAGCATGTTTTATTAACTGTAATTAAAACTTCATTTAAAAACATGGCTTTTAGTGTAGTGTGTCTAAAATATTAAGTAGGTTATGGTTCTAAACATTCTTACTTCTTTAGCAATGAATATCTGTATTGTCTTCTCAGGAGTAAATATAACTGGATTCACTGGAGTATACTGCTTTGTAAGTGGAAAATTGAATACAGGTAGTCTTTCACTTATGACCAGTATTTTAATGACAATTCACAGTAGGCTTTGGAATGGGTGTTTTATGGCCCATAAAGCACCTCTGGCCATCATAAAATATTATGCTGGGCCCCTTCCAGTCACATGACCACATTTCAGGCAGTTGGCAACCAGTTTGCATTTATGACTGGTTGCCAAGTGCCTGAGATCATGTGATAATCATTGCAATCTTCTCTGCTGGTTTCCCCAGAAAGGTAACTTTGGGCCAGTCACTCTCTTTCTGTCCAAGTCACCTCATAGTGCCATTGTGGGGAAAATGGGAGGAAGAAGGAATATTAGATGCGTTCGCTGTCTTAAGTTGTTTAAAATAAAATAAAAATAATAGGTGGGCAAAAAATAAATACATAAATCTGGCTGAGAAGGTTGCAAGCAGAGTGGGACATTGGATTTGACATTGGTTCCCCCATCACTTCCAGGGATTTCCCCTCTCCTCCATGCAGTGAGATAAATCCTTTTGCATGCTGGAGGAACTAACTCAAATCCTGTAAGAACACTAGCAAACACCAGCATTCTGAGTCTTTTGGATCACTGGCGTTCAGTATTGTTTTCCCCTCTGTTACAGACACTTTCTGAGCGTTCCAGAGAGGAGAGTAAAATGAAAATGCCAGTGGTCTGAAAGGCTCAGAGAATGCTAGTGGTCAGTAGTGCTTTTGCCTAATTTGAGATCTGTTCCTCCAGGATACAAGAATTTCTCTAGAGGGAAAATCTCTCAGTGCCCTGGAGAAACAGACTTCAAATCTAATGAAAATGCTACTGAATGTGATCATTCTCCCTGGGGGCCTGGAAGAATCTACCCAGTCATTTCTCATTTTTTCATTGTTTTCCCAAATATTTTAGTTAACAATTAGTATTGCAATGGTAGGTATGTTAATCATTTAAAAAACAGCAGATAGAAATGGTTTATTAAAGGTTATAACTATATAAGTATACTATTGGATACAGGTAGTCCTCAATTTACAACCTTAATTTGAACCCGGAAGTACAGTTATATGTTGTTTGGGATCAACTTGATCACACCCAATTTTACAACATTTTTGCAGTGGTTGTTAAGTGAATCTGTTTGGTCAAAATACATGCTGAAAATCAGCAAAAGCCAAAAATTGTCACATAACTGCGGAATGCTACAACCATATATGTGAGCCAGTTGCTAAGTGCTCGAATGCAGTTGTATGACTGTGGATGGATGTGCTGCTCTGAACTTTGAAATCGTAGTGCAAGTATCTTATGGGGAGTCTATCATATGATTGCTAAGCAACCAGTCGTAAGCAAGGACTACCTGTATCTTGCAGTGAAAGCTATCTTAAAAATAATCCAGCTCTTCCCTGGATAATTTACAGCTTAATGTGAAGAAGAGGAAACATGCAGAATTTCTAGAATATTCTTATGATTAACAGTTTTTCTGTTCCATACATGTTATATTGCAATCAAGGGTCAGCATTTTAAGGCAATAATAGATATAGGTATGTCTTTCTCCTTGTCCTTTGTTTCATTACTAGATCCTAGCTTTGGACATTTTTCCTAATTGAACTTTTTTTAATGTGCAGTTATATTTATTTTCTGAGACTCATAGATTGCAGAATGAATTTACAATTTTGAAGTTATAATCCTCTGCATTTAACAGAAGTGAACTAACAGCTAATACTCTTAATGTTGAAACAAACTTGGTGAAATATACAATATCACTTGTATTAACTATTTTTTAAAAAAATATCTAGGCAAAATACAAGGAAGTAAAAGCACGAAATGCACAGCTACTGAAAATGCTTCAAGAAGGTGAAAGTAAGTACTACTATTTGTTTTCAATGTTTTCATTCTTTTAAAAAGAACTGGTACAATCACTCAACTATCTGGAAGCAGTTTAGGAAAATACTGAGAAAAATAGTTTTATGTATTCTGTTACCTTAGAGCAGATGTATGCAATCTATGATCTCTTAAACTTAGTGCAGACTACCATATTTCTTCTTTACCGCTGGCATACCATTCTACTCCAAATAGACTAACATTTTCTCTGTTTGACTTTTCAGTGAAAGATAAAGCTGAAATCCTCCTACAGGTTGATGAATCTCAGAGTATTAAGAATGAGTTAACTTTACAGGTAAATATTTCAGTGGCTTTTTATATATATTGTTGTAAATTAGCAAGTCAGAATAGTTGTTGGAAGAATTCTGAGGGAGTTCTGTTTGTAGAGTAGGACCTTCTCACTTAAACTGCAATCAAGCAAACACTATTCTTGAAGGCCAGGGAGTGTAGGATCCTTAGAAACAACATGTTCTTTTTTGAAGACAGCATCTCTTCAGCTCATAAGGTGCCCTGGGCCCCTCCTACCCCCTAAGGTAACCCATGTCCACTTCCCACCCCACTGGGTACCATTCCCTTGGGCCTTTTCTCCCCTGTTATAGAATCAGCATATCCTATTATAGAAACTGAACCAATTTCTTCCGCATCATATTCTAAAAATCAGGAACGTGTACATCCTGCCTTAGGCACGGAAACTGATTAGGTGACTTTAGGCCAGTCACTCACTGTCAATCCAACCCACTTTACAAGGTTGATGTTGTGGGAGAAATAGGTATGTTCACTACCTAAAATTATCTATATGAGGCTTCATTTCTCTGACATTTTCTGAAGATAGCCTTTGGGAAAGAGAACTGGCTGATCTGCCACATAGTCTTTCTATACAGAGGTTGCATGGTGCTGTCCCAGAAAAGGGCACCATTTTGAGAGTGGCAAAGACTGCTTTCTGTCATTGTGGCTGCTCCCAAATGGCACCCACTTCCAGGTCAGTACCACGCAGCCTCTGTATATGAACACCACGTGGAGGATCAGCCAGTCAGTGAAGCCTCAAATATGTAATATAAAGGGATGAAAATATGTAATATCCAGCCTCTATTTTCCCCACAGCAACAATATTGCATGGTAGGTTGGCCTGAGAGAGAGTGACAGGCCCAAAGTCATCTAATCAGCTTTCTTGCTTAAGACAGGACTTACATTTTCCAGATTTCTAGAGTATGAGATGGTAGAAATTGCTTCAGTTTCTGTAATAGGATATGTCTATCAAATCCTTGCAGAAAAAATACTGACATAAAAATAATTTGCAGTTGTTTCTTTATATAATTCCAGGGAAATTTCAAAATTCTGTTTTAATTGCTTTCATTGATGGTCTAAATTGTGAAATCATTTTCTTGAGCAGTCACCAACAATTAAGTCTAATGTTTAACAACACAAAATGTTTTTTTTACTAGTGTTTGTCCCTTTTGATTACAAAATTTTGCACTGTTTTGCATTGTTCTTACTTACACCACACTGCAAAGCAATCAATGCAAAATGTCACAAGAGGTTTTACTTTTCAGCCAGTTTGTTGCACAGCCTAACTGGTGTAGGATTAAGAAGGAGTGACTGGTCTAAGGTCACCAAACTGGTTTCTGTGCCTAAGGAAAGACTAGAACCTGTCTTCGCATTCCTAATCCGCTGCCTGAATGAACCACCATAACATACCACTCTTTAAGCTCATTTTGTAAAATAATATAAGCAAATTATATTTTTCACTCTAATAAGATTTATGTCATCCTGTTTAAAATGTAACTTTAATTAAAAATGTGAAATCTGTTTTAATAAATCTGTTTTAGAGTAACTGACTTTTTTTAAGGTTGCCAGTCTTCATGGTGCATTGGAACAAGAAAGATCTAAAGTGAAAATACTGCAAGCCGAATTAACAAGATACCAGGTAATATTTAACTGCATAATAAAACTAAATAATACAAGCTATTAAAAAACAATTTTCTATTCCTTTTTTCAGTTGCAATTTCTTACTCTACTAAAATGCTTTTCTGATGGATTGTAAATTGCTGAACTACGTGGAATAGAAAGAAAAGAACTATTATAAGACAGATAGACTATCCTAAACATGGACAAGAATTTTTCATACAGTTAGTCCTCGAGTTACATTGGTAACTGAGATCAGAATTTCCTTCAATAAGCAATGTGGCCTTAAAGCATGACCTCATGAGACTGCATCACTTAATGACGGCAATTCCAGTATTCCCTGTTATATCATTAACCCTATTCCAATGGTTGTTAGGGAAGGACCCATCCCAGTCCAAGCTTTGGTCTTCGCAGTTCTGAGGCTCAATAAGATAAAGGGTGTCTTCTCTTCAGTTACCCCATACATGCCTATTTCCCCCTGCCATCTCTGCCCTTTTGTCCACCTTACAGTCTGCAGCCTCTGCTGGCCTAGCCACCTTTCACTCCACTCACCCTATCATTCTGCTGATCTTTCTGGCCTTGCCATCCTGTGCACCACTGTGCTACCTTGCTGGCTTTGCCACCATGTACTCTGCTGGTCCTTCTAGGCTGCCAGTCTTGCCTGCCCTGTGCTCACCAGCCTTGCCAATCTCTGCTCAGCCCACGCAATTTGGAAAATGCCAGCCATAGCCTTCTCTTGAGGATTTAGAAGGCCTCAGAAGTCTGCCAAAATTTTGGGAATACAGTGCACACCATTTTGAGAATAGGAAAAGAGACCTCAGGAAGAAGGCCTGGCTGCTGCTAGGCCAGGTACCCCTCATCAATAGTAGGTGGAAGATGATAAAGGGCAGCTGAGGGAAATGGAGCTAGGAAGTATGGGCCAGTGAGTGCAGGACCAGCAGCGCACAAGGCAGCAAGACTAACAAAGTGGCAGGGCCATTGGAGCAGAGAGCAGCAGGGCCAGCAGGATATGCGAGTAGCTGGGACTGTGATACTGGATAGCTAATTAGCAAAGGACTTGAGATAGTAATCCATGGCAATGGTGGGGTTGAAGTAGAGAGTTGAGTAGCTTTTACCTCTACTTCAGCCCCGTGCTACTGCCATCAAGGAATGCCATTGTGCACAATGGTCCAAAGAGCAGCAAAAGATGGGTGAGGATAGTTGAATTGACCCTGCAGTTGTCAGTGCAGGTGAGCTGCTAAGTGCTTGGATTTTGATCAAAAGTCTGCAGGGGCACTGCAACAGCTATAACTTTGGGGGAATAGCTATAAGCACCATTCATTCAGTGCTACCATAACTTTGAACAGTCAGTGAACAAATTGTCTTAATTTGAGGTCTATCTGTACCTTGAACTTCACTTGATTGAATATTTTATCACAAAGGTCAGCAGCTCAGAAGTGGGGGGTTTTTTAAAAGAGAATTTCCTTTTTTAGTATGCTTTTCTGATAGCAGTATCTGTTGGTGCTCTACAGACATTTTAAAAAACATACTGTATTTTCTTCTCCCACTCCCTCTCATTATCATTATTAATTCAATATCCCTTCATTTCTGTTTTTTCAGGGTGGAAGAAAAGGGAAGAGAAACTCAGAATCTGACCAGGGCAGATGATTTCCTTTATACTAAATTCAGAGCCAGAAAGAAGAATATTGATCTTCAGGGTTTTGCAGAAATGTATATTTATACTACTGCTTAACTATGCAGGTTTTTTTGGGGGGGAGGTAAGGGGTAGTGATTAAAGTTTAATTAACTAATAGTTAATTCAATATATTGCTATTCTGGTTTAAAGTTGGAAATGAAATACATTAATGCTCTGTGTTCTAATGCTGCAGATCTAGTTTTTCATCAATCAAAAATTTGTCATTTTTATTATTCTAGTATGTATAATTTCATTGAAAAATAAATAATAGTTAATGGCTCTTTCAAGGTTTTTACCTTTTAATAGTTTCATTATTTTTAATCGTGCGTGTGTGTGTGTGTTTTACTGATGGGCAGTTACAAATAATATTTGGGTTGTCTTAAGAAGGAAGAAATAAGACAAAAGAATGTGGTAATACTGTGATACAGCTCAAAGCATGGGGTTTGTAAAAAGAATTCAATCAGCTGTAAAGGCAAAATGATAAACACTTCAATACAGCACAAATATTTTGGGGGGTCTAGCATAAACAGGATTATAATATAATTTTATTTATCTTTTCACCATCAGCTGTCACTTTTGCAATAGTTGAGTTTTTATTGGTACCCGCAAAAATCTCTATTAAAAAATCTTCATTTTTTAAAAAGTTATTTTAGATAACATGCACATTTTTGTTTAGCTTTAACATGTACTTTATAAACCCATTTGAATACATATGTTTATAGCTGCATTAGAAATGCAGTCTCCTAAAATAAGGAAACAAGTTTTCATACTACACTAGATGTCTATTGCTTGCAATGGTATCAGGTAATAAAGAGTAAATTTTGCTAAGTAAGCTGTCTGTTCTTTATGCATAGTTCAAGAAAGAACTAGATAGACAATGATAATTTGGTTTTACTGTAGTTCTCATAATCTCATACAAAGCAAAGTGGAATTGTTCTTTTCCTTTGAATGGAGATTGTCATCCAGGTCATCATTGTCTAAATTGTTCTTGGATTAGAAGCAAAACGTTCTCAAGGCAAAATACCAAGAAAGTCCAGTTGCTTTTTCGAAAAGCACCTTTAGGTTTACCAGTGAAACATAGTCTTTACAGACAATGTAAAGGTGATTTTGATCTTGGCTGTGTTATGCTACCTTTACGACTGATTCTCAAGTGTATTAAATGTGGACTAGTTAAAATACATGGTAATAGGTATTTTAATCATGGGTTATTCCGTCCAGTTTTTTGGATTCTAAACTGAACCACACAGGCTGGGTTCATACAATAGCTAAACAAAATTCGACTAGATAGTCTGTATCACGTTGATCTGTCTTAATGTGGTTCTTTGCTTCATAGAGATGAATTCCCAAGTGCCTCTTAAGAGTTGAGGTGTTCCATCTTCATGCAGTGTTGCAATAGGTCTGATCTGTCAGTCAGTTTCAACAGATGTGGTTTTATGTATATCCAGAACCCACTTTGACTAGTGAAATGTCACAACTGCTCTATCAATTAGAAGCGGCTATCACAGCATTTCTTAGAAATGTTGTGATATAAAATTGGTCACTGTTCCAATCGTTGTTCAAATAAAGTGCTTCTTTGAATATTTGCACAACTTATTCACTATGTGTAATTGTGGTTCCCTACCTTGCTAATAGCTGAAAAGTAGATAGTCCACGAAATTTCTGTGGTCCCAACTTGCCCTTTTAAAATACCCCTCAGTACTTTCAAGTTGAATTGCCAAAATTCAATAGTACTAGATGTTTTCTGCCACTGTGGAATGTCAAGTGGAAGTGCAAGCGATATACCCTTTGAAATGAATCAACATTTCAGGTAGAATAAACCTTGGCATGTCACCTCAAAAATTATTAGTATTCATTATTATTCATTATTGTGATCTCCCCAGACTCTTCTGCATCCTATTTGATCCTAGCTTGATTTGGCCACAGCACAAACGGAATCCCTGTATTTGGAGCGTCAATTTCTCTTCTTGGCTTTATAATTCATTGTGGATTCCGATTTCAGCGAGTTACGTTTTCAGACGTCTTCCTGAGCCGATATACATTTAATCAAGTCAAATAAAAGTTTCAAGGGCGCTCTTAAATAATTATGAATAATGATTTTAGAAACTTCAATACAGTTCCTCCCCCAGAACCACTTGGAGAGAGTATTAAAGAAATACTCCCTTAGCTTTTAAAACGCAAAGCTTTCCACGAAGCAAACACCAGGCAAAAAACTGCGCCACAACCATCCATGAGTCGTCAAAAAATACGTCAGCAAGCGGCGCAAAGTACTTCCCGACAACGTCAAAGTAGCTGCTCACCTAACAATGCCAACTTAGGCCTTTCGGTTCAACTGCGTTTGCGCAGTAAAAAATAAAGGGCCAATGCGCACGCGCTCTCACCATCTTAGTCTCATTCTACGCATGCGTGTAGCCCTCTATTAGATTTCTCATGCGCCGGCCAAGTCAGTTCCTCTTTTCTAGTAACTTCCCCGATCCATGACGTCATCAGTAGGCGCCACAATTGAGCCGGGCTGTTTCCGTTGAACTCTCCGAGAGTGGGAGACCTTTATAGCGGTGGGGTGCGCGCGCGCGCGAGGCGGTGAGGAGAGAGGAGAGGGTCGACCTTACCCGGCATTCGCTGCGCGGCTTGGCTAACGAGCACAGGAGGCCGCCCCACCGTTCGTCCACCCGCCCCGCGCGCGCCATGTCTGAGAGCGGCGAGAACCCTCCTGGGCCCCAGAGCCCCACCGATCCCCCCGTCCAGGCCACGTCTGCCTCAGCATCTGAGCCGCGGATCATTAAAGTCACCGTGAAAACCCCGAAGGAGAAGGAAGAGTTCGCGGTGCCAGAAACAAGCAGCATCCGGCAGGTGAGGCGGGGAGCCAGAGCTATGCAGGGGGAGGGGCGTGGCCGGTACCACCGCTCGGCGGCGAGGGAAGCCCCGACCACCGGGCTCCTGCCGGCGGCGCCTAAGCCGCCCAAAGGCCGGGAGAGCGTGCGGCGCTTCTGCACAGTCACTGGCCCGGCTGTTGGCGCGGACCGGGAGCTGTTGCCTCACCCAAGGCCTGAAAAAGGGATTGGACACGGACTTAGGTTCCAGAAGTGGAAGTTGGAGCGTTTTCCTTCCAGGCTGGTTTGCGGAGAGAAGTGTGGCTCGAGCGGGTTTTACTTCCCAGTCAGCGTGTCCTGGATACATACCGGCCCTTGAGAGGGGGAGGCTGACCGATGGGAACACTTGGAGGTAGTTCCTGGAGGCCGGAGATGCTAGCGAGGGATCTCGGCTTTGTCTAGAAAGGAACAAAAAAAAAGGGGGGGGGTGTTTGTATGAAATCTGCACTTCTGTTCTGAGCACGGGCCTCACATGCTAGCAGGCCTTGGGGTTTATAGCAAGGAAGTTATGGAGTCGTTTCAAACACAGGCTGGTTGTCTACTTCTTCACATTAGCCTGGTGTCTTCTATGGAAACGGCTGCTGGTGATGGTTTAGGCCTCTGTGGACATACGAGCGGGAGAGTGCTTGTAGCTCTCTGCCTGCAGCCTTCCCATAGGAACGAAATGGTGGACTTAAAAGGCCTTTGGTCTGATTCAGCTCCTGTGCTCTACAATAACAAGTCGATGGTTATACAGTCTGCTGGCTTGGAACATGGGTTTTGTTTTCTTTACATATTTACATGATGAAGAATTGTAGCAATTGATATGTAGCTTCTTTTTAGAAGAATGCTTTCTGGAAGTGATGTGTGATATAGAAGTGACTCACGATACATACTGTAGATACAGAATGATACATGGTGCATTATCTGTACTTGTCTTCTTGATGTATGGTCTACCACTTGTATACAAGTAGTCTTCGACTTACAACATTTCATTTAGTGACTGTTCAAAGTTAAGACGGCACTGGAAAAAGTTGTGACCATTTCTCACACGACTGTTGCAGCATCCCCATGGTAACGTAATTAAAATTCAGACGCTTGTCAACTGACTCATATCATATTTAGGACGATTGCAGTGTCCCGGGGTCACATGATTACCTTTGTGACCTTCTGATAATCAAAGTCAACAGGGAAGCCAGATTTACTTAACAACCATGTTACTAACTTAACAACTGCAGCGATTCACTTAACTGTGTGGCAAGAAATGTAGTAAAATGAGGCAAAACTCACTTAACAAATGTGTCACTTAACAACATAAACTTTAGGCTCAGTTGTGGTTGTAAGTCGAGGACTACCTGTATTTCAAAATCCATGTATTGCAGATATGTTTGAGCTTCTATATGTATGACATTATGCTCTTAAGCATACTATCTGCCAACCTGTTAATGATTTTTATGCTCTGGCCTGTAGAGAGAAAAAATACGGTATATTGGAATTGTAATTTGAATTAGGCCTAATTTCAATTTTGAGATGGAAACTTATGAGCTAAACATCACTGTAATATAAAGACAAATTTAGAAATTATTGGCAAAAGGTAGAATTTCTGTGAACACCTAATTTAACAAGTGTTCAACAGAGTAAAAATTTACCAAACAAGGGAAATATATTGATGCCAAATAAACTGAATATTCATTATAACAGTAAATTTGGGGTATTCTTAACTTTATTTTATCGCTCTAGTTTTATTATTTCTAGGAATAGACTGGTTAGCATTCTGGTGTCTAACGTTTTGGCTTGCCTGGGCCACATTGAGTGAGGAGAAATTGTCTTGGGACACATGTAAAATATGTAATGTATATAAATCACATAATGTTAAAAGTTTACTATCTTGTGGGGCTGCATTACTAGCTGTCCAAGGCTGTGGGCTATGTGTTGGAGCTAAAGTTTTGGTTCATACTGATCTTTGAAAGAGAAGCTAGAGCAGGGATGTCAAACTCATGGTCTATGGGCCGGATGCGTCACATGCTAGCCCCAACCCCCTGCCCGATTTAGCGAAGGAGAAAAAAGTCCCGATACGTCACATGACGCCGCGAGTTTGACACCCCTGAGTTAGTGTTTCACTTTTATCTCAACATTAAACTCTTTATAACAGATACAAAATTGCCTTATTATTTGATGACTTTTAGAGGAAATTTACAAGCTGCATACAAATATTAGTTTTTAAAATTATTTTTAATTTGAAATATTTGGGATGTATCAGTTTGTAAACAGCTTATTTAATGAAAGTGAAACTAAGTTTAGTCTGAAAACTGAAGACTTTGGCCATAAGCATTAGGTCCAATGTAATAACCTTTTTGCTATTTTTTTAAAAACAAATTTTACAGATGTTAAAAACCAATTTGTATAGTTTATTTTTCTCTGACATACTGGCATTCAAGGTTCCATTTTCATGATTTATTTAAATGACTTGCTTTATTGTATATGTTTTGTTATATGGCTACAATATACAGTTACTGTCATATCTGTGGGACAAAAACTGACCTGCAGAATACAGTAAGAAGTTATAGCAAGAAAAGAATCAAATGTGGGATCAGAATGCCTGTGAGAAATCTTTAATAAATTCTCTTGTTAGATAAGTTTGCAGAAATGTTTCAAAAGCAGAATTTGTTCTTTTACATTCTTGTATACCTTTAGGTGCCAAGACCTTGTAAATTATAACTTCTGCATAATATTTCAATCATATCATTTACATATGGCTGAAAAATGCTTTCATATTAAGACAAAGCATGCTTCAGAAAACTGCATGTCAATGTCTAAGGATGTTTTAAAATTATTTTTACTAAGATTTTATGCTGTTTATGAAGAGATAAGCACATTTTTATCTGCTCTACAGGTGAGTTTTATTACATTCTGTCAACTAGAATAAGAAGTGTTGATAGTGTTTGACTATTTAATCAAAAAGACCTTAAGCTGTCATAGGAATGGAAAATTCTCTTTTATCAATATTAAAAAGACAGTAGATTATGGCTCTGAATAATAAAGGACTTTCTATAGTATCTTACTGTTTGGTTCAGGGAGGAATAAGCTTTTTAATGTAGTCAACCATACCTATTATCAGAATTCTGATTCATGTTTTTTGTACAATAATGTGCTGATTCTAGGAAGCCTACAGCAAAGATTAAATTTAGTTATTAAACTAAGAAATATGTTTATTGTATCTAATTATGTTTCCACATTTGAGAACTAATATAACTTTCAAACCCAGTTAGGCAAAGTTGTAAAAAAAACCCTAATGTGCCATCTCACTGAATCATTCCATATTACCAGAATGTTTGGGTTAAAAACTGACATACTGAAGCATCTAAACATTGAATGATAAATTTATTATAAATTTATAAATTTGGTTTAACCGAAAAAAGCAAAATATTTTTTTTCCCTAGTGTCTGAAACTTTCGCGTTAGACTGCATTGAAGATTAATGAATAGTCAGACCAAAGTGTTGTAATATTTCAAGGAATTTACATATAATTATTGTTTGTGTAGAGTGTATTTTAAAATGTGAATAATAGAAATGGAAATTTGTGCATCTGAATATTGTGAAATAAATAGTTACTAGATTAAATACTATATTCATTAAAAAGAATCAAAATTCTGACCCCATAATAATTTGCAGTGAAGGATTTTGTCTTGTGTTCCCCCAAATAGACAGAGATGCTATCAAAAGGGAAGGTGCTTACAGCAGGTGGAGGCATATACCTGAACTTTAAGCATGCATAACTTTATGTTTGTGTGTTCAATAAAGGGACAACTTAAATCTTTTTACAGTTAATTTCCTCTTGCCTCAACATTGCCTTGTTTTTCTTTCTTCTCTTCACATTGTTTTCCCCTCATTCTATCTTTCTCTTGTTTTCTTTGTATTCTTTCAACTTCTCTCATTTCTGCTGAAGAGGAGGGTGTTTATAAAGGTATACTTGTAGTTATATATGTGTTCAAGAGAATAATGTTTGTAAAAATTCATTTAGTTTTACAAAATGAGTTTCTTCATTTAGAGTATTAATCAGTTATTAGCTAATGAATAATTTTTTTGACCTGACACTGGGTTGTTTTTTGTGGGAGGTTTTTGGTGTGTTTTTTGACATATGTCCAATATACATATACACACATTACATAGACATGCTCTTTAGAAGTACATCATTTACTGTGAGGAAAAATTCCAAGATTGATTTCAGCTGGAGTTGCCAATTAGCTGGTGGGCAAACAACTTTGTCAATGTCTTAAATATTGTTACAAATTTCTGTATTTTGGATTCAGTCTTTGAACAAGATCCTAAATATTCACTTTTCTATTTTACACTATGTTACTTGAAGCTTCTCTATTTCTGATTTTTAGGTCACATGCTGTAGATCATTATTGGAATAAACATGGGTTGGAGTATCTGCACTTGCTTTGATTGTTTCCACATGGTACAGGATTGGGTTATGTGGTTAAAGCTGAGTCATGCTATAATTTTTTGGTACAAAATCTAGTCATTTACTGTGTGCATGGCATTGATCTCCAGCCAATGTGAGGTGTAGGAGTTCACATCCTTTGTCAACTCATCTTCTAGTTTCTTTTAATGGAATAAATTTTGCAAGTGTTTAATCTTTTTCCTGCTGATTTCCAAACCAATTGCTCTGTTTATCAAGCAGCAGCTAAACTCAATTAGTTACTGCTTGGCCTCTTGGACATTGTGGCTGATGATTACAGTATCGTCAGCTAAAACTGCAGGTAGGTGAGCTGCTTGCCTTTATCTGCCCAGTTGAGCCATCTGAAAATTTCATCAAGAGCTATTGTGAAAAGCTTTAGAGAGATTGTGTCACTTATTGGATAACTTCATGTAATAGGATATTGATGGACAGTAAAAGAAAGTATCAGTTGAGCCTCCTTCTGGTAACTGGATGTAGTTCTTATTGATATCTTGATTTCTCAGTGCATTTCTGATTGCATTCACTTATATACTGTCAAATGCTTTTTGACAGTCGGCAAATACAAAGCATAGGAACACGAATTTCTCCTGTTTGTTCCATTAACTGATTAATTGTGTGGTGGATCATTGACGGTTGAGTATCCTTTGTGAAAATTGGTTTCCTTTCATAACTAGTTTTTTTCATATTTTGATCATTATAACTTGAATGAACTTAAGAGTTTATGAGAAACCACGTTGGATGATAATTAGCAAACTTTGGGAGTCCCTTTTTTAAGTATAAGAACTGTCTTTGAAGATTTCCATTCGTCAGAGATGTCACCTGTGTCTAGGTAGTCATTAAAGAATGTAGTCAATTGCTTTATTAGCTTTGTAAACTTCAAAGGCAATAATGTGTGGCCCTCGGATCTTACCTGCTTTTGTCTGTTAAATTGTATGAAAAACCTCATCTAGCTAGAGTTTTGATACTGTTGAATTTTTAATAAATGTTAGTGCTTGGACATGGCTATTTTTGAGGCAAAGATCATAATGTGAAAATGCTTGCATTTTTCAAATATTCATTGATCAGTTGTGCTGGTATCATCCTTCTTGAAGGCCCCTCTTTCTGTTACATTTCCTTCTGGCATTTTAAAATGCTGCTTCTCACCTCTTCTTTGTTTTCACAAGTTGTAATTCAGTCATTTTCATAGTCTTCTTTTAGCTTCACTTTGCATTTCTGCATATAGAATTAATCCTGTTGACTGTATTTTCTCCTTTGACCTCCTTCCTCAACTAAGAGCTCTCTAGCTCTGTTGCTAATGCAAGAGCTTCTTTCAACTACTGTCTGAATTGCACAGCTATCGGGTGTGCCCCTTATGGCGATGGGGTTGCTGGTTCAAGTGCCTGAACTGGTAGTGACAATGTCACCATGGACCAACGCAATATAAAAGTAGAAATGATGGCTATATAAAACAAAGAAGGTGAAAGAATAATAGAATGCATGTGACGTTGCCATAGCAACGTCAACTTTGTCCCTATTTTTAGGGCTTTATACGTCAGCAATAAAAAACCAACTCCACATTTTTAGGGGGTTTCAAACATGCTCTTTCTAATGAGAATGATTTAACAGTGTTTCCAGAAGGTCTTTTTTGGTAAAAGCGGGCTGAAAATACCGTTTTGGGCGTTTTTACAAAAAACGTCAACTTTACACTCAATCTGTAAACTATTGGAAAGCAGGAGGAGAATGAAATTTTATATTCGAAAACCTTGTGTTGCTAAATTATTACGCGCAAAATTTCACGTTTATCATATCTTTCCTTCCAGAGATATAAAAAGCCAAACTTTAACCTTTTTTCGAGAGGCAGTATTTTTGGCCAAATTTGTTCCAAATTATCAAGGGGGAGATCTCTCATGAGAATATTTTTATTATTTTGTTTAATAGAGCACAAACAGTTGTACAAGATGGCCAAGTTTTTCTTCTCTCAACAAAATATTCCCGGAGATATTATGTCTTTGGACCCTCAGTCATATTGTAGAAGGCTGCGGTATGGGGTCATAAAAATGACTATATCTCCTTAAGTATTGCATCAGCACACGTAACACTTTACCAATGTTCATTGGGGACATGTGTGCATGTTCACACAAAATTTCATAGAAATCCGTGATGGTTGAGTGGGACACTTTTCTGAAATCAGACCACTTGACATGGAATGACCCAGGATAGTCAAGAATATAGGAAGAGGGAAACAAATCTAGTATCTCGAAATCTTTGATGCAGGTTGCCTTTCATAAATACAGCTTGAGGGCTTATGAAGAACATGTTAATGAAGACCAAAAAAATCTGAATTAAAGCAGTCAAATTTTCCTTAATTCAATACCTAATTTCCAGTGCTCTTGGTTATTTTTTTTACACTTTAAATTTGTCAGATCCACATAGATTTTAACCAAAACAAATAAGGCTTTGTGTTTGCTAAATAATAAAATAATTACCTAGTGTTCATTTTATGTGTTTGAAAGCCTAAATATGGATCAAGAACCAAACTAGTTGCTAGGTCATCATTCTCACATAGCTCCTTGGCAGACATTCCAGAAGAAGGCACGTAGCGACTTTGGCCCTCAAATCCCGAACCACCACTACCTGCATAAATCAAAACAAATGATTAGCTGATACCGAACAATGAACTGTATCGATCTTTCTCCTTGTATAGGGAACAAGAAAAAAAGCAGGTATCTTGAGAATAATGCAGATGCTTATCCCAAGTATCTGTTGGTCCGGTGGTGGGCACAATGCTTTGCTTATGCAGAAGATTCATTTTCACCAGGATATTTGTGATGACAGAAATTACCACATGACTAAACAGAGACTTTCAAGTGAGGCCCCATAGGAAATGTTTAGGGAATGAACAATGCATATATCATAAAGAGCCAAAAGATGATTACTAATCATCTTTTGTATGAATTAATGAGAGTGCTTTACAATGTAGATTGTACGGCATCTCAGATGAATGATTTTTATTAGAAAAAAAGTAATTTAGCTTATAGAATTTATACCATATTTTATCTGACAGTGGTCTGAACTTGTATATTTTTACTTTTGTGAAATACTAACATTGCTTCCTAGCAAATCCTCTCTATTCTGATATCAATTCACATGGCTCTTTCATTTATCCCTCAAACATTAAATAAAAATAACCTCTCTCTGATTTTAAAATGTTATCACATATAGACAAACAGCAATTTTAGTGCAGCCTGCAGGTATTCCTTAAAATTAGGTGTAATGGTACAAAGTGATTGATTTGCAGTTGGTCCATTCAGTAAACCATATAATAAAGGAGTCATGATTTCATATAAAGTATGTTATATAAAAGAAAAATGATGCAAGCACAATCTGCCAATGAACAATTTGTTATTCAGTGTTAACATGTTGACATTTAGGGCAAAACAAATCCTTTTCATTGCATGCTTGATTTCAGGATAAAACCACATTCTATGTCCAAAAACCTAAAGCAAATCAAAGTCTTCTATCCTACTCAGAAGTTCTCCAGTTACAAAATGAAAGGAGAAGTGATTATTGTAAATAGAAAGTTATGTACCTCTGCTGGATTATTAAATTAGTACTGACTTCAGTAGTGCAATTTTGGTCTTGGCCTAGTTGTATAATGACATATGAAGTATGACGTGACAGCAAGAATGTCTTACTTGGAGTTGCTCTGAAAAATGAAGCCATATAACCCATATGAATCTTTATGACCATTAAAAATAGTAAAGCATGTAAACTTGTTTCCCCATGTGAAACAGATTATAATAAATAAATGGCAACATTTAAACCAACCAAAACCCAGAAGAAATTATCCTCATATGTTCAGCAATGGAAACTCAAATTAAGCTTGCCTTTAAATCTTCAGGTTATTTGTTTCATTTAAACTAATGTTCTATCACTTTAACTGAAATCCAATATCTACATGAAAATGAAATTAAACAATTATGAGTAGGAGGTCTTTAAAATTGCTCCTGTAAACATACACGCCCCTGAATATTGTGACTGTAGGTTGTGTTCTAGTGATATTTTCTGGGACAAATTGTAAATACGTGGAAAACTGAATTCTTTACCACTGCAAATTATGCATTAGCAACATTTTTTAACATTGAAAGGAAGACTATAAGGCTCACACTTAAGCTTTCATTGGGACTTCAATTTATTTAAAAAGTATAAATTATTTGTGCACATTACTGTGTCATCATATATAAATGAGAAAGTTTGTAAATATATACAAGTAAGAAAATATATTTGGCAAATACAGCCTTTTTAAAATTAACAAATATGGTAACTTGAGATCATCCTAGCACATTAACATATACATACATCTGCTGGATCGTCTCTCAATTCCATTTTTGCCAGTCTTTGGATTTTCCTTTCCAGAATGCTGTAATTTGGACTGATTTTGATGGTGGTCATTAGATAACCTGCTTCCATTTCTCCGGCCATTCACCACCATGTTCTTGGAGTCTCCCAACCACTTCATTCCCACAGACAATTTGCCCCCGTTGCATTTAGTCCTTCTTCCAAAGGCTTTAGGAAATTAATGGTAGTCCAGTTTCCTAATAGAAAAAAAATGCACAAACATAAACTGTTCAAAGCAATTCTATTAATGCTATATAATAGTATATAAAAATAACATATAGCGTATTTTTTACATATTTTTTTCGGTAGTTCTCAATTTACAAACGTTATTTAGTGATTGTTCAAAGTTATGGCACTGAAAAGAGCGATTTATGAATGATTTTCACACTTATGACTATTGCAGTATTCCCCATCATCCCACATTTTGATCATGTGATCAAAATTCAGGCACTTGGCAACTAGCATGTATTTATGACAGCTGCACTCTCCTAGGGTCATGTGATCCCCTTTTGTAACCTTGCCAACTGGCTTCCAACGAGCACAGTCAAAGGGGGGAAGCCAGATTCGCTTGATGATCTCATGATTCACTTAACAACTGCAGTGATTTGCTTAACAACTGTGGCAAAATGGTCACAAAATGGGGCAAAACTCACTTAACAACTGCCTTACTTAACAACAGAAATTTTAAGCTCAATAATGGTTGTAAGTCAAGGACTACCTATACTATATTTCTCGATATATATTCCAATTTTTCCATTAAAACAAAATTTCTCTTGGTTGCTTTGCAAAGTACTCCCCTTCACTTTGTAGAACCCTCGTTCCAGGGTGACCACAGCAAAAACAGTCAAGTTAGAAGATGGGGCAATTTGTAACATTTTGTGCAGGTCTTTCTTGCTTCTCTTCAGAAGGTAATTTTAAGGCCTAACTAGATATAACAATATTCCTCACAATCAGATGTAGATATTATAACCCTACTCAGACCTTCTCATGAATTCCTCAGAAGTGAGGAACCTGATGATTACAAAAATTCGTATCTGATAAAAAAAACCTCATAGCACAACTGAATCATACTAGTTCCGATCCTAACTCTCTAGGTTACTATCCTAATAAAATAAAGCAACTTTAAAGCTATGAGAGTGGCACCAGGTTGAAAATCAAATAATAGAGAGATGGGGGAGAGGCAAAGTACCGGAGGAATAATGATCTTAGGAATTAGGAACTCCTCCTGAGTAGCCCTAATTCTTTAATCAAGATAATTAACAAAATCAGCCTGATTTGGGTAGAGACTAGAAAACTTTCCATATTAAAAGCTTTGACCTGAGGTCAACAATAATTTTCCTTGTATCTCCAGAGATGGAACAACTGGCCTTTCTAATGTCTAGAACGTGCCTTGCTGCTAAGTTCTCTAGCTGTGCATTTTAAACACTGGAATATTTCACTATCACTCAATTCCATATCAATTTTGTGAAAAATATTGAATAATTCAACTTCCAATTTTTCAATTGAAAGTTTTATTTTAGATTTAGTTTGGAAACATGTTGGTGTAAGCTAGACACACAGGAGGTGGAGTAAACAATGAAGAAATTTATGACACTGTAGGGCACAGGTAGATTCTGATCTATTTGTACTGAAGTTAGGCAAATGCAAGACAGCAAAGAATAATCAGCATTGGCAAACAAGCAACCAAGTTAGTAGATATATTTGTGTTTCTCCTCCATCTACTGACTTTTATGAACTTTCGATGGAAATCAGTTCTACCAATCTGATCTCTCTGGGTATTTTTTAAAATCTGTTTCTCCCCTTTACATTTCTAAGATACAATAGCCATATATGCAACTATTGAGCATTTCCCAAGTTATCCTTCAAATACATCTCCACACACATTGTGCTTTTATCTCTGTAGCACTTTTTGGATGTAGAGTGCTATTGTTGTTTTAGCTTCTGCAGCACAGTGAGATGAAAAACAGGTGAAAACTGGAAGCAGAAAAAGTGGAATGCCAGGGATGAAAATAGACAGTGATAATTCAATGTACTTGCTGACCATATCTGGGTATCACCCCTTAAAAATCTTCAAGAAACTGAGCTAACTACTTTAACATGACCTATTTTATTTACAATTTAATTAATTAATTAATCCTGAATAAATTCTGAAGACAGCGCTATAAGGGTGAAAACACTTGAAAGTTTGAAAAGCAGCTTTTTTGACAGTTTGAGTTTGAAATGGGCTGTTTCGATCTCACAGGAAATGCCATGACACTGTTCTGATCCTGCCAGAAGTGTCTCAAGTTTGAAATGATCCTGCTTTCATTTTAGGGCATTTATTTAGAGCATGAAAAAGTCAATTTTTGGGTGACAAAATCTTTTAAATCTGAAACACTTTACACATTCTGGCCAACAACGTCCTAATGGTTTAGAAAGAAATGTGAAATAGTTGATACATTCATATTAAAATTTAAAAACTGTATACTAAGTTGCAAAATTACATCAAACATTTTCAAGGAATACAGAAGATTCCCCCTTAACATCCTAATCACACAAATATACATAATCTCAGGACAAAAAAGTTTTACATGGCATCACATTGCAGAAAGCATCATTACAATCCACACATCTATTTACTTCAATGTAAATGAAGTAAGGGAGTAAAGTCACATTCTCCCTCCTGGTCTGCTTAGAGTGCTTGTAGCAAATTCTGCCCGTTTACTTCAATCGCCTTGAGTCATTTATAGAGATACGATGTAGATAAATAAACATTCAGTCAGAAACTGATTTTCTGTACATTAAATCCACATAATCTATCCTGTACTCTGGAACAAGAAGGGGCCCAAATTACTTCAGCTTTGGCAACAACATGCACTTGCAAAGCAGTGGCACTGGTTTTGAGCAGGCATAGGCTCCTCAATATTATTTTTAATTAGATTTACCTTGCCTTTATTTTTGTCAGCTCAAAGTGGTATACAAAGCTAACATTCCCACCTATTTTCTCCACAACAATCCCGTGAGGTGTGTTGGACTGGGTGTGTGTGACTGGCCTAAAATCATCCAGCCAGATTCATGCCTAAGGTAACACTAGAACTCAGTCTTCTGGTTTCTAGCCCTGCACCTTAGCCACTGCAGCATCTTCATGGCTGACCTAGAACAATGCATTCTTAACTCTCAAAGCTTAAAGCTCCTCCTTGACTTGAGGTTCACTGAAGACATTTTTTATCATCTGGCCATTGAAATTTATCTCTCATCCAATTCCACCACGACTTCAACAACTTCCACCCTTCCACCAACTTCAGCCTAGACCTATTAACAGAACAAGTTCACTTCTTTGATGTCACTATAACATTATACAATGGATATAAAAACATTGTCCAGCGTATCTATATGCTTCCAGCTTCCACCCAGAACACACCATCTAATCTATCATTTATACCTGGGCTCTATGCTACACCCACATTTCTTCTGACCCATTTGATTGATACATTAAACTGATGGTATTAAATCATTCAGGAGACTGAACTTACTCATCCTATGAGATCAATAGGGAAAGCAATTTAACCAGATCAATGGAGGACCTATTAAAAGATAGACCATAGAAACAGAATACCTCTAGTTGTCATCTGAAGTTTAAGCTACTCAAATGCATTATTGATCAGCTATACCCCACACTACAGTGACACCACATTTTCTTAGATACTGTGTGGCAAGCCAATATTTGCATACTGCCAATCACTGAACCTGAAGCAGATTCTCAAAGCAACAAGCAGTAGCAGGACAATTATGACAATATGGGAGTCAAACCCTGAAACCACATATCTACTTTGCCCCATATAAGAATACAGGTACCTTCATGTGTTCTTCCTCCAATGTGGTATTTACCATAATCTGCCAGCAATGTCCTTCTGAGTTCTACAATATCAGCCTCCCAAATTACGTTGTAGAATATGACAAAATGACTTAACAGCACCATCAAGCAAGAAGATACTGTTGAACTTATATCCATCAAAACACTTACAGGGAATCAACAAACACAACGTGTTTTAATGCATTTCTACTGTTAACCAATACTTATATTTCTTTGATTATAAGTATATAACCGGCAACTGCATTACCAATCTATTTCTCCTCCTTTTCCCACACACCTGTATTTTCATCCTACAGCCTAGCCAGTGCATCTGACGAAGTAAAGTGTAGCTCACAAAAGCTTATGCCTTGTAACAAAAACTGTCAGCTGAAAAAGGTCAGACTTCTGACTCTTTTTGTCACCAACATGACTCCCCTCCTACAAAACCTAAAATCAACTATCTGTAAACAATTCTAACATCTCAACTTGAAAGTAAATTTAAGATTCTAGATTAGATAAGAGCTACATTATTTCCACTAGAATTTAGTACTTTCACTTAGCACTTCTACCAATCTGTCAAGATTTGGCAACAAAACAGTATGAAAAACAGCAAACTACAACTTCCAGTCTTTAACTGACAAAGAAAGGAGAAGAGGAAAATGCTCCTCCCATTTATACAGCACTTTACACTCTTATGAGATTAATCATGTCCTCTGAGAATGTTTACACCTGTCCCAGTGACCTAGATTTGTATCAAAATTTGAATAGTGACAGGTTGAGTTTTAATAATAGCGTTAAGACTATTCTGACTTCCATATATATATATATAGTTGATACATTTTATCTCTTCCACGACTAGTCTAGTCCCAAAAACAAAATGGAGGGAAAGGACTGACAAATGCCTTAATGCCATAAGCACAGGAAGTGAGAATACAGTAGCGTGGAGAAGGAAAATGGTAACCGATACATTCTTTAGAAGACAGGCAACATAACAAGAACTAGTAAGCCACATACCAAGGCAGGAGATGAAGCTAGGGCATATTGGCTCAGGTCTTCTGGGAAAAGAGGCATCAAATCATATCTCTTTCATCTTAAACGCTCAGCACTGTGACTAAACTATGTCATTATTGTCGCCACTACATGAAACAATATAGTTCCAATATAAAAATGTGTAAAGTTGCAATAAATACTATAAAATCCTTTTAGAATGTCATCTTTTAAAACATGGAATTCAATTGGGAATGAGGAAAGGCCTTTGGAAATACTACGTGTCTTCTGTACAAAGAATAAAAACAGACATAGTACAATTTAAAAGAATAATTTTAGTCATTTTCCATCAATTTATTGGGAAATTACCTTCTAATACCTTTTATACACAATATATACTTTCTTTCTCAAGTACCTACATGTTAATTTCTTTCACTTCTTTTCTTTTTGTCCATGCTCAGTTGTTCCCATGTTCTGCTCTTGATATTACCACAGCATGGTTTACCCTATATTCATAATTTATCCTTCCCTGTGTTTCTGCTAATATTCTCAATATTTTATTATAAACACTCAAATTAATGACTTTATATTTACATTTGTTTGCAACATGTAATGTAGGAACCTATGCAACATTTAATGTAGGAACCGATGCAACATTATTCTTAAAGATCCATCTCATCCTGGGCACCCTTTTTTTCAACTATTACCATATGGCAGACGATACAGGATAATAAAAGCAAGGACAAATAGGCTGAAAAACAGCTTCTATCCCATAGCAGTAACTATATTGAATTCTACTTTATAGTGCAATATTAATGCAAAATCAGGGGTTTTCAATTCAATTGTATAGAATGTGAAGGATGTGTGTGTTTTATTTTTATAGTTACAATGTACACCGAAGATGGCATTTAATTTCGTTGTACAAGGTTCAATGACAATAAACTAAAAAAAAACTAATCAGTGTAGTTGGAACCAAATCTTATTCATTCGACCTGGTAGCTCAAAAGTTTATGAACCCTTTTGAATTTTTAATATTTCTGCACAAGCATATCTAAATTGTCATCTGTTTGCCATACAAGTTCTAAAACCAGATAAAGAGAATCCAGTTAAATAAGTGGGTCACAAGTATCATAATTGTTTGCTGATTTATTGATAGAAAATGATAAAAAGCTACATATTTGTATCTAGCAAAAAAACAACAAATCTCTGCCCTAACAAACATGAGGATAATTGATTATAAGTTATACATAGTAGAGTTTCTGGAATTCTTGTAATACATCCCTAACTTCTCAATGAATTATGTTAATAAAAATGCTGTGCTAATCATTCCTGAAACAAATCACTTTTAAACAGTAGCCTAAGATTCTGACACAAATAAGCATGAGAATTAGCAATTAGTGGAAGAATTGGTTCTATTTTATATGAATAAAATATATTCATGTCATTGTCAGCTTTTATTTATTATACTATTACAAGTGTTGTACTGGTGGATATATGTATTGAAACATTAACAGAAACAAATGGGGGAATATAAGGACAAGCGGTTCAGCTTGTGTGACTCATTCAGATTTGGAATTAAAGAAAATAGAGGAAAGGTTTATACAAAATAAGTGTAATAAAAGTATGAGATATAAATTTTAAAACAAGTTGTATTAAATGTGTGTTGCACTGACCATTACTATAAAATATTTTTGGGAAAAACCCATATTGGTCTATTGTAGCAAAAATCAGAAGTCTAGGAGAATCTTTTCTAACATATTTATTAAAAGGCACATGTTTTTATTTAATTTGTATTTAATATAAATGCAGCTCACTTCTCCAAATATAAACAGTTATTTTATGGATATAGGATTTAAACTGGGTTGTGATGAGAAAAGGAAAGACAGGTTGGTTATGTTGATATAGGCTATATGTGGGACAGATTACAAGTATGCTATAACAAAACTTGTAAACATTCATATTGCCATATGCTCATATTAACATCAGAATCTCATTTATTTCACTGGAATATATTTCCACAGATAATGCTTTGTAGGCTTCTAATATGTTTTCTTCTCCTTCTGTTTCTATTTCTGGCAGCTACATAGACAAGCTCATACAAGCTGTTTTCTTGGCAACCTTTTTGCAAGTGGTTTGCCACTCCCTAAGGTTGAGAGAAAGTGTCGGGCCCAAAGTCACCCATATGTCTTCCATGCTTAAGGCAAGATAAGAGCTCACTAGATAACTCAGGACACATTCAGTCATTGTTTCAGGGATATTTCCTTATCTAAACTTCCCATTTCCTGCCAGCTTCCCCACTGACTTTCCTTGTAGGAAGCTGGCAAAAAAATGTTGGAAATGATGATCATGTGACTGTAGTAGACTGACCTGTGAAGTGGCTATGATTTTGTCAAATTTCAATCCTATGGGAGTCATGGAGATCCCATGTCAACCACTTGCATCCCCCAAACCCTACCTCACCAGCAAGCATCTGAGTTGCTCCTTTGCCCTTCTCTTGCTGTCCACTACTCTTACGTTTTTTCAAATTTCAGCTTCAGTTCTAAACTAGCCAATTGCTGCTTGCCTGTTGAGCCTTGCCAGCTGATTAGGTGCGGGGGACAGAAGAATGTGGGAAAGGGATATGGCCTTACCATATTTCCCTATACCACACAATGTGCAGAAAGTGTACTTGGAAGGCGCAGTGGCACTGAAGTGGCTACAACTTTTCCAAATTCCATTCCTATGGGAGTCATAGATCCTAATATTCTGGACATTAGGTCATTTGAGCTACTTGATTCAATAATTGCGCCAAATGAAGATTACAAACAGACACAAGAGTATAGATGGTCTCTTAGCTTCTAGTCCAGCATCTTCATGTGCTATATCCAATTGGCTCATACTTTTTAAAACATTTGAATAATACTTCTGTCCCATATAAATTTAACTTTGTTATAAACTTTAAACAATATATTATCACCCAGAAATGGAAACCATGACTGTAAGTTAGTTTCACAAAAAGAAAACATCTTGGTCAGGTAGCCACCTATTGAGCAGTAGCTGTAAATCCAGGAGGACCTCCAAATCTGTGTCAGTCTCAAATAGTGAAGTATAGCTTCATTCATCCAATGGCTAAAACATCCCTGATTCGGGGGGGGGGGGGAAATCAAAATACCACAACCACTCAACCACTTAATCTTATCAAGACTGAGGCAAGTCTGTTCCTCTCCATCCAGACCTTACAATATTCAATTACTTACTTTGCTTACTGCAACATTTTCTTAGCACAAAAGATTGATTTAACTCGAAGAAACAAAAATCTAGATCAGTGAAATTAAGATGTTTTTTATAACATATACAGTATTAAGATAATTCTTTAGAACTATGCATAATCTTGCAATATTGGTATGTGATCTGACCATCCAATTATTAATAAAGATTAACAGACATTACCACAAACAGCGTACTGTATTGTGTCTTTACCGAACACCTTGAGCATTCATTGTATTAAAAACTATATTCCCAAGGTTGCATGCACCTTTGGCCAAATTACCCATGGCCTCGTGTGCGGCTTTGAATTGGACAAGGGAGCACATCACCTCGGGAAGAAGGCCTGGCACAGCCAGCCGCTGCCTTGCAAAATGCCAGGCACATTCCACCGGCAGTGGGAGCAGTAAGATGGCAAAGGGCACTGCCAGTGAAGCACAGAGCAGCATGGCAGAGTGCAGGGTGTTCCAAAATGTAGAAATGGAGTGGGGGAGATAGGCAGATAAGGAGAAGCAGTTCTTTACCTTCTCAAAGCTCTGGACTGGATGGACCACGTCCGGAATGTTTGGACTGGAATGGGTCCTAGCCAAATGACCAGGGGTGATTTGGTTAACGACAGCAACTGGGACTGCTGGAATTGCAATTGCTAAGTGATGAGGTCATGTGGAGTCAAGCTTTATAATTGCATAGCTCAGCAATGGAAATTCTGGCCTCTGTAACATCAATCTAACAAACTTATGAACAATAAATTACCATTAGTATATTGTGCCAGCATATTCACAAGGAATACCAGACTGATATAGAAAAAGTTTGATATAACAGTCATTATTGCCACATCTACTGCATGTACAGTTTCTCTAAAGAATGTATTGGATCCTTAAAGAGATTGGCAGAAAAGAGAGGACTTATAAACTCACAAGCCTTTGAATCACAATGGAATTAACTAACAATGTAACAATGAAAACCTTAGGGAAATATGAAGACAGACAATAGGTTGGACTTGCCTAATTTGCTAAACTTAAAATACAGCAGAGTTCTGTCAGCATATCATGCAGTGTTAATATAACTGCCAGAACTATTTGTTTAATGTTGACTAATTAAGCATTACAGAGAATCTAAAAGCTTACTTATTCTCTAACATTAATACCACTCCTAGTAAAGATAGTGTCTCATTGTACACTATCATAATTTCATGATATCCTGTTAATCAATATACATGAAATATTTTTAAATAATTGCAGATTACAAACAAAACAAAAAAATAACAAAAACCCCACTCCAAATCTCAAAATTCTGACTGTATTTACAAGTTAGATATACAAGAAGAGAATCATTCCAACAAATGCCTTTCTTAATGGCTGAAATTCAAAAGTAGGTCACATTCTCAAAAGAAAAAAAACTATCTTTAAGATCTACCTAAAATGCAAAATATATCTGCCTAACAACATTAATACATTTAATATAATTTTTATAGGTTATGAAATAAAAGAAACATTTAAAAAATGGAAGTGGAAACTATAGCCATGTACATCACTGAGAAATTAAAACAAAGAAAAATACATATAATACAGTGTGAAACTCAAATAAAATGCTATCTATCTATATAAAATCATTAATAACAATTTGGTTTGTACCTATTTGACAAAGGAGAAAGAAGGAAAAATAGGTAACATTTCTTTGTTTAGTAAAACTGTTACTAACGCACACATGCAATATCAGTGACTCTCCCATCTCTTTGTTTACTATCTAGCTTGAGTAAGAATCTTATAGAGAGCTTAAAACTTACACAAAATTTTACAACCGAGTTGAATATTAATATTGCACACGAACAGATTTTGTTTTTTCAATGGCTCGCATTGTTTTATAAGATACTTTATACAAGAAAGCAACATCCTACCAAACAACCTAATTTAAAGTAGTATGAACAAAAAGTATGCTTTTGGAACAAAGATTCAAAAAGAAAATCTTAAATTGGCATGGACATCTTAAAAAGTGCGGATATTTTAAATTTCATGATTACGTTACCATCCATGAAACCGATAAAATTTGTCAATTTAAAACTATATCTATTTGGAGAAATCACTTTAGACAACAGGTTCATTCATTCATATATTTTTAATGTTCTGACATTCAATTAGTCATATAGAGAAAACATTAGGTAAAGAACAAGCATTTTAGTCTAATCTTTCCTAAAGTGAAAATGGTGAAGCATTTTACCATGCTAAGTCTCCACTGTTAGCCTGACAATCCAGTTATCACACAACTTTATGACTTCACAGGCTACCTTAGCCCTTATTTTGGAAGAATAAAATATAGTTCAATTTAGAGCAATGATTTTCAAACTTTTTGTATTTGGGGTACGTGTTTCATACTGTACTAATTGGCCACCAAATTTCTGTATATTGAAAAATAATCCAAGGATTGTCCCTCTGTCTCACTCTTGCTGCAAAGCATAAATTAAACTTATTTTCCGTAACTGGTGCCTTTCAGAAGTTTTAGGACTGCATCTTCCACTGTTTCTTATGTGTAGGCTCCAGAATAGAGAATACTGGATTAGATCAACTAGTGTGATATTTGAATCCTGCATTGACTGAAAGCACGCCCTTAGTTATAATACAGTTCAGAGTCTGCTTTTAGCTATACCCTGCAGGGCAATATCAGCAATATTTGAATAACAAGTCTTTTAGAAATGCTTATTTGACATTATATGCCTTCTCCTCTAAGTATACCAGTAAGCTTTTGAGTAATGCAAAGTGTCCTAAAATATTGTCTAAAAATAACTATTTTCCAAAGCACTTTGTGATACAGTAATATATCTCTCTATTTCTATTTCACACTATGGCACAGTAAGTTATCAAACTGCTAGACAACAAATACATGTTTCTTCTCAGTAAATATGCTGCTACCTTGGTGATGTTACCATCTAATTGGTGTTAGCAAGTATAGTCATAATCTTTGAAACAAACATTTTTAGGAAAAAACGTTAAGAACCAAAAATAATAGGAGACAGATTCAAAAATAATCAAAGGGAACTTTTGCATTCTTTCTTTCTTTCCCCCATTCTTTCTTCCTGGCTAGTGAGAGTTTCATTCTACAACACTGGGAATACCCCCTTCAAATGCACCCCAGTACAGGTAGTTCTCGACATACGACTACAATTGAGCCCAGAACTTGAGCCCAGGTTGCTAAGTGAGAAATTTGTTAAGTGAGTTTTTTACAACTTTTCTTGCCACATTTGTTAAGTGAACTACCGCAGTTGTTAAATTAGTAACGTAATTGTTAAGTGAATCTGGCTTCCCCATTAACTTTGCTCATCAGAAAGTCGCAAAGGATTATCACATGACCCCAGGACATTGCAACCGTCATAAATATGAACCAGTTGTCAAGCATCTGAATGTAAATCACGTGACCATAGGGATACTGCAATGGTCGTATGAAAAGTGGTCATAGGCGTGAAAAATGGTCATAACTCACTTTTTTTCAGTGCCGTTGTAACTTTGAACGGTCACTAAATGAACTGTTCTAAGTCGAGGGCTACCTGTATTGAAAAATCGTTGACAAGGAACAGCTCACTGCTCTATTGGGACCAGGGACACGAAGTCCCTGCTACTTCAGAGACCCTTTTCTAAATCTCCGGCGCCCCCTACAGGCCGCCTCTGGCTTTTCTCATCGGCCGGGGGCGGCGGCGGTCTCCTCCAACAGTCAACCCCTACCGGCTCCAGTCATGTTTGTTTCTGCCTCGGGCACGACAACCCAAGCCTCTCTGAAACGTTAGAGAAATAACGACCCCTCAGAACAAAAATCAGGCTTACGAACCTCTTAGAGAAATCTCGCCCCGGCCTGCCTCTCTGAAATGCCACAGGAGCGCAGGAATGTCAGCTGTCATAGCTACTAAATCCCAAGCGGGTGTTTGGGAGTCTCGGTCGCGAGTGGCCCAGGACCAGCTACCTTCCTCCGGCCCTTTTCCTACCAACGGCAGGCTCCTAGGCTGCGCTCTTCCGGGAAGGGCCCATCCGGAGACCCCTTGCCCACAAGGGGCAGCCCTGAAGCTAAGAAGCTTCCCCCCCTCCCCCCGAGGCCTAACCCCGAGGGAGCGCAGCCCAAGTCCCTCCAGCTCCTTGGAGACGCGAGCGCAGGAAACGACCCAAAGCAGCCGCCGGCATATGGAAGCCCACAAGGGGGTGCGCCGAGTCGGGGTCGCCAACTGGCCAAGGCCTCTCCCGATACCGCCGGGCTCCCTCTCCCTTCTCCAACCTGACAGGCGTCCTCCGGCCCTGCGAGGGAGGCCCGGTTTCTTCCCTCGGAGCTCTGCCGAGCATCGCCCGGCTCTCCTCCCCCACTCCCCGGCCGCCGCCCTCTCACCTCGGCCGGCCCTCCCTTCAGCCTCCCTCCCTATCGCGTTGTCCTTCTCCCCAGGGAGAACCAACAGACCTCTCCTAGGCCGGGCCCCACGGGAAATAAAGGTTCTCCCCGCATTTGCTCTGCTAGGGGACCCCTCGTTCTCCTCAGCTACTAGAAGCAGCCCCCCCCACACGCCTCCGTGTCCCCGGGCCACGCTTCTCCCTCCCGCCCCCTCCCCGGAAGGAGTGGGGCCCTTGCCCGTGTGCCAGTTCCAGCCCCCCCCCTTTCGTCCACGCGAAGCACTCACCTCCCGATTGCCACCGGGCCCCGCCGTCCTGCTCGGCCCCCGCGGCCCCCCGAATCCAAAGCCTCTGTCGTCGAGGCGGAGACTCCCAACCAGAGGCGAAAAAAAATTAATCAAAAAATAATAATAAAAATAATTCCAAGAGGGAAAAATGGCGGATTAAAATCCAAGATGGCGGCGCTGAAGGGCGAATTATTTCGGGCAACGCTATCTAGAGATCCATCCGCCGCGTCCGCGAGAAGAAGTCCCCGAGGCCGCACACAACGACCCTGCAGCGCTACAACGGGGCCGCGGCACGTTGCGAGTCTTCTACGAGGAGAGCCTGTCACCTCCAGCAGACCCGCGCGGGCGAAATCCTGCCGTGCGCAAAAGCCTTTTGTCTTTCCTCTAGGCCCCCTGGTTTCCTCGCACGGCCATAAGAAACGCCTCCTGCTTGTGCGCTCTGAGAAGGCGGAGGAACACTCCAGACTGGGAGAGGACCTCTTTTGCGAGAGCGGAGGAATACATCGCCACAGAGATTCTTACCTTAGTGTACTGTTTTAACTCGAGGGGCCGAAGAGAGGTACCAGCCAAGCATCGCCTCTGCAGTCCCGACACCTCTCTGGGAGGCGGAAGAACATTGCCAATACGATTACATACCCCCTCGCAAGGTTCGAAGCGGAGGGATACACGGATAAACAAGAGATGTTTAGTAGAGTTTTGTGAGACCGAAAGAAATCCATTAAAAATCAATCCGCCCTGCTCCCTCCCCTCCAGCCCTTTAAATAAACCCGAGCTTTGGCGAAGCCTGTCAGGCCGCCCGGTTCGGGGCTAATTCATCTGCCCTAAACTGACACCGGCCGAGGCGAGTGCAGCTCCCTGGCCGCGAGTTACTCGGCCGTATGTCCCCGGGATTCGAGGTTCCTAATTTGGCTCCGGATTAGAGTCCGCGGGAAGAAGGAATCCGAATCCAGACCCGATTGTTCACACTTCCTTTATACAAGTTAGCCCACCGAAGCCTGGGTGGGGCAAAGGTCTCTAGAAAAAACGTTGCACGAGGCTCTGGTTCCTCAAAACTGAACAAACCTTTGATGAGTCGTAGGTTGTTCCCCCCCACCCTCCATCTCATTTCTCGAACAAAAGGGAAAGTGACGGGTGATGACAAGGGGCTTGTCACCTGGAAAAGAGCCCCCCCCCCCCGAATTCTGTTAGCAGCCTTTTGCATACGTTACTCGCGGAAAAATAAAATGTGTGGGGAAAGATGAAGACGTTGGAAACCAAGGGGAGTGGAGCTGTCCTGCCCAATTGGGGGGGAGGGGGGGGGCTCTCCTAAACAAATATTTTCCCAAGAGGTCTGGATAGACAACTTGGTGTCATATTCTTTTAGTGCATCCTGTAGGCGGCTGTCATTTAGTTTTGATCTTCCGTGGGCTGACTTGTAGGTTAATTTGGTCGCTAAAACTTGACTCGGTACACAAACAGCGCAGCTTTTCTAGCTTTTCATCGCTTTCTTTGTCATAATCACAAATGTAACCTTTTGGGGTTCCCCTTTTCTTGTTCCTCTTCAGTTTGCAGTAGTTAGAGTCTTTAGCATATTTTAAGATTTACATCTAGAGCAGGAACACTTTGTAGATTGCAGCAAATCAGTCCTTTTCTGGGGAAGATATCTTGGGAGGTCTTTCCTAAATAGAGTAAACTGTTACCCATTTCCTTTAACTAGGTCTGTTGTGTGTACAGCTATTTACAGTACATATGTTGGAGAACTACTGTTAATAATGAATTGTTCTATTTTCACAACCCTTGAGCTCAAAAGCATGGCTTCTCTTATATAACCATTATATCAGCTGTTTAAAAACAAAACAAAACAAGGAGAGATGTATTTGTTAAACGGATTTCAGGAAGATAAAGGGGAACCTAGGGAAACTGGACAAGAAAGAAATGGGAAAGTAGCAAACCTCTTAGGAAGTTTATACACGTGGATGATTTTGCAAACTTTCAGCAACAGTGGTGCTCTAGATTGGATATCATTGATATTTTTTCAGATCTTAAGGCGAATCACTGTGATATGTTTGCCACAGCGTATGTAGACAATGAGCAACATTATTGAAAATGCATTCCTTCCCCCCTTGTCATAACTGACCATGTAAACAAAGTCCCATGCTTATGTGGTATAAACCTGGGGTACTATGCTTTTCCAATTTGAATTACAGGTGTCCTTGTTTAGTGACCACAATTGAGACCAGCAATTTAGTCATTAAGCATTACGGTAACTGTTAAGTGAAATCATGACTGTGCTTAGGATCTTTCCTCAGTTTTCCTGTGCTTTACAGATCCACAAAGGGTGTAAATGCAAGGACTGGTTGCAAACTTACTGTCATAACTGCAGTGCTAAATGAGGACATAGGACCTCCAGTTACAACATCCACGACAGATGCCTTGTTGTGTCTCTCTGAAGGTATCCAGTGAATGGAAACTCACTACCTTGCTAATAAACAGTTCCATTGCTGAACTATTAACATTACAATATTTTTTTCTAATGTTCAGTCAAAATCTGCCATTCTGTAGCATAAGGCCATTGCTCCAAATTTTGTCTTCTGAGATTTCCATGGGATATTTCTTCATGTCTGGCAGAATATCTGTAACACTTAAACCCACTCGGAATAGTGGTTGCTGTGGAATGTTACTCATAAGTGAGCTTGGGACCTTGATTAAAGGGCTGTATGCAATAGCAAGTAATGCGGTGCATTTACTGTTAATCAGACTGATTGGCTTAGCCTGTTTTCATGTGAAACCTTGAACTGCAAACTATATTGGTGTGTAGCACAACAGTAATTGCGGGTAAAGGTAAATATAAAATTAAGGCATTGATCTTGACTGCATGTGCCAAGACCCGTATGTTGGAGAGGCATTCAAAAGGTATGAGGCTTCAATTGTTTTTTTCACAACCACCTTTTTGATTTTTTTGATCTCTCCAGACCTTGGTCTAGTTTGTTGTGCAGGCACACCCAGTGTGGTTGATAATTCAGTGTGTCATAGAAACTTAGAAAATTGGATTAATTGAATAAACCTTATAGTTCAAAAACTTTCATTTCCAGCCAGAATGGATAATTAAGTAGGCAGTACACTAGAGAAAATTGTTAGTTAGACTACATCTTCCATTCAATGGTGTCTGTTCTCAAAGACTGCCTGCATAAATTGCTGCAGTTTTCCTGGCAAAGTTTTTCAGAAGTGGTTTGCTATTTCCTCCTTCCTAAGACAGAGAGAAAATGCCCAAGGTCAGACAGATGGTTTTCTGCCTAAGGGCAAACTAGAATCATGGTCTGCCTTAACCACAGGACCAAACTGGCTCTCATAGACTGCATCTAAACCATTTAAAATAATTAATTGCTGCTTCTGCTTCTATTGCTAGTTTATAGAAAAATCTAGGCTGAAATATGGTTGGACAATTTATAATTCAGTATTAGGTCTTTGGTTATCTCTGAGCTTGGTAGTTTTCTTACAGGTGTTTCATTACCCAAACTAGATAACATCATCAATGGTAGTTAGGAGTAGGGTTCACTCTCAGTTTATATTCTAGTGGTTTGCCCTATTAGTGCTTGTACAAGAGGTGTTGGAGGTTCTTTAGTTGGGCTGTTTACTGTTAGCCAAAGAACCTCTAAGACAATCCCCACCAACATTGACAGGGCAAGCCACTAGAATATAAACTGACAGTAAACCCCACTTCTTATTAGCCCCACTTCTTGTTACCTAGTTTGGGTAATAAAATGTCTTCAAGAAAACAACCAAGCTCAGAGAGCAGCAAAGAACTCTCATTTCAACCCTGAGCTACAAATATTCTCCTTTATTGGTAATTCAGTATGTCATACAAAGAGAGCTAGTTTGTTATAGTGGTTAAGGGATCAGGCTACAAATGGATTGAATATGTAATTGCTAAAATATATAAACTTCGATTGAGGTTTGAAACAAAAGAATAAGTTAAAAAGTGTATCATAAAATGGGCTGATATTTTTGATCATAATTATACAGATGAAGCAATGGGAAAGAACGTGGCTAAAAGGACTGAAATTCACTTATAATTTAGGAGAGAACTTTTATAAAATGATGTACCATTGGTCCAGGACAGCATTATCTAAGATTTATAAAGGTATATCTAAGATTTATAAAGGTAATTGTAATTAATATTGGAAATGTGAAAAACATTAAGGGATATTTGACTATTCATAATGGACGTGAAAAAAAATGGATACAAATACACATAAAAATGCAAAGAATGTTGAAGATTAATATTTAGATGAAACCAGATGTTTTTTTAATTTGGATTTATGGATAGCCAATTAGAAAAGATTTATGGAAGACTGGTAACTACATTGAGACTACTATATACACAAACATGGAAAAATATTGAAACAGTCACAATGGAGGAATACAATATAAAGGTGGCAGAAATGGCATAATTGATCAGTTTGATCCAGAATAAAACAATAAGAACTTTTATGAAAGACTAGAAACCTCTTATAGACTTCTTGCTGAAAATGAGAAAAATGAATTGGTTATTTATGGATGTGCTGATTAAAAAGAATTTATATGGAAAGAAGGAGGAGGGATAATCAGTTTGTAACTGCTGTAGCGATCAGACGTTACTTCTTTATATCTTTCTCTTTTTCTGGCTGTATTGCTTCCTGTTTTTTCTTTTGTCTGTTTCTTAACTTTTTAATATATTTTCCCTGTTTATCTTTTACATACCGTATGTTAAAATATATAATAAATATATGTCATTGTATGCTGCCCAGAGTCATTTTTAGCAAGTTGCGTAGTGATATAAATTTAGTCAGACTTCTATTCTGAATGTATACTATTAATTTTGCCATTGCTGAGTATTTCTCAAGTTTTGGTTTCAAGTCAGATATTGTTGACAGATTATCTGTTTTCCTTTGGGCCAAATTTGTCATTGCAGCTGTGAGCATATATCTTAGCAGATTGTGATATTTTAATTTGTTGTAGTGGAAAGATTTTAGTAAAAAACCCTGAGGTTTCAATTTAATCTTTGGAAGATTTTTTTTTAAAGGGGTACTTGTGCTGTGTATTTCTTTCCAGTGCTTCTGAATATTTCCATAACCACCACATAGGATAAAATGTTCCTCCTGTATCATATTTCCAACAGATATTTAATAGGATTTTATCTATTTTTGCAATTTTGCCTGGAGTTATATACCATCTGTAAAACATTGAGTCCCAGGTTCTCCTAAATTATAGTTTGGGGTAAATTTTAGTGAATATTTCAGTAAGTTATCCTATAGCTGTAATTTGTTTCTTTAAAATTTTGTATCACTTTATCACATAGTCATTTGCTTCTTCTGTCTCCTTATCACATTTTAACAGTAATCTATATATCATATATGTCCTAATAATGGTTTTATTCTGTATAAGTCTTTCAAACTATTGTTTGTCTTAAAAACCCTTCTCCTTTCTTAAGGTCATGTTTTATTTTTCCAACAATCTGTAAATGCTTTCAACCTTTGCCAAATAATTCTTGTTATATAGTTAGTGTATTGCTAGAAATTGGATCCATCATATCTGCACACATAATTACACTTTTCTCATAATTGTCTCAAGACATTTGATGGTGAATCTAAAAGCAAGATTGCTGGATTTTTTTGTAGAATGTTCATATCAAAGTCTGCTCTTTGACTATGACAAACAGTTTGTCTGGCAATATAATTTCAAACAATTGCAATCTTTGTAGGCATATAGACAAAACTTGGCATCTTTTCCAAGGTCCTCACTGCTGTTCTACTAAATGTGAGTCTGTAGTGTAATCTTTGCTTGCTGGTTCCTTTAATGTTGATAGTTGATCCTGAAGACAGAAGCTGTCCACCAGTATCTTCATTGTAAATTTTAAGATTAGCTGTTGTGCCTGTTGTCATTTGTTTGGTTTTATTTATATATAATCTTAGTCCTATTTTTCCCCACTGTATCCTTGACTTGCATTACTAGAGCTAGCAGATCATTTGCATTTTTAGGGATCAGAATTGTATCATCAATATAGCAGAGGTTATTGATGTGTCTTTGTTCAGTT
Source organism: Oxyrhabdium leporinum (assembly GCA_032468155.1). Lineage (NCBI taxonomy): Eukaryota > Metazoa > Chordata > Lepidosauria > Squamata > Cyclocoridae > Oxyrhabdium > Oxyrhabdium leporinum. Next base: position 47,954 of record JANHFL010006172.1, read on the forward strand.
TTAAAACTTTACTCATCTTTTTCCAGTTCAGCTTCCTTCAATATATAATCTGAATATAGATTGAATAAATACAGGGAGTCCTCAACTTATGACCACATTGAGCCCCAAATTTATGATGCTGTGAGAAATTTGTTAAGTGAGTTTTGCTCCATTTTACGACCTTTTTTTGCCACATTTGTTAAGTTTTGCTGCAGTTGTTAAATTAGTAGCATGGTTGTTAAGTGAATCTGGCTTCTCCATTGACTTTGCCTCTCAGAAGGTTGCAAAAAGAGATTACATGTTCCCAGGACACTGCAACCATCATAAATATGAACCAGTTGTCAAACAACTGTAATGTAAATCACATGACGGGGATGCTGCAATATTTATAAGTGTGAAAAATGGTCATAAATCACTTTTTTTCAGTGCAGTTGTAACTTTGAACAATCACTAAATGAACTGTTGTAAGTTTAGGTCTATCTGTAGAGAGTATACAGCCTTGTCTTACCCCTTTGCTAACTTGAAGCCAGTCCATGTTCTATGCATATTGTGGCTTCCTGACCTATGTATAGATCACATGAGGATAATGAGATATTTGGGGATACTCATTTTTCTAAGTGTATTTATTTATTTATTTATTTATTACATTTATATACCGCCCCATTCCGAAGACTCGGGGCGGTTTACAGCTTATAAGCAATAC
>JANHFL010006172.1:69708-88291 GCA_032468155.1 Oxyrhabdium leporinum
GCTTATAAGCTGTAAACCGCCCCGAGTCTTCGGAATGGGGCGGTATATAAATGTGAAAATAAAATAAATAAAATAAATATTATCCAACGGTAGGGACAATTCAATTCCTACACTTCGTTTTTTTAATTGTTTGATCATAATAATGCATCTACCATCCTTGCTCTTCAATGCAGGTGGAATTACTCACTGAGAATCCAAGCAGGGACGTTTTCCTTGTGACTCAGACTGACTTAAGAGAAACCATTTTCCATATAGCCAAGGAAGAATTGGTGGTTGCTGTGGAGGTACCATCTAAATAGCTTGGTAAGTAATTCATAATCACAGGGGAAAAGATAGTAACAAGCTTCAAGCCAGAACCGAGAAGAAACATAATGCCAAGAGAGCATTCTTTAGACTCAGAGCTTTAGGAGCTAGTAGAAGTTAATTTTCTTTGCAGGTAAGGTTTATTAGAAGGTTAATGGCTTCAGAGAGAAATCCTAATGGGCAAACAGAGTAAATTGAAGCGGATGGACACTGATTTTGGCACAAAGGAAGGTGGATATCCCCTGAAATAAATAAATAAAAGATACTGAAACAAATAATAAATATCTGTACTATAGCTCCTGTTTTAGGTTTTCCTGAAATTGTTTTGGTATTTATGAAGGCTTCCTATGTTGACGTCTGAGGTAGTTGTGGTGAATCCACTATTTACCCATTTATCACCTTTTTTATTTTATGTGCAGACAATATGGTTCTAGATTTTCTTTTTTGCTTTTTTTTTTGCTTACACTTAAAAATGTGATGTATTCCAACCTGAACCTCTTGTGTGATCTCACAATGAGAATCCAGTTACTACACGTGTCTTGTTCATCTATCTGATCAAAGACTCAGTATCAAATCTACTTTTTGGCTCAAAGCAGGTTTAATATACAGGCTTTTCCTCAAAACATTGGTGTAGTCCTGTTCCTCTTCTGGATCCTCAAGTCTCCCACCTATGTATTTAACACTGCTGTAATCCAGCCCTCACATCTTTTACCCTCTTCTCCCCTTTCTTCCACCTTCTTCATCATTATAGACTTCTCAAGGGAGTTGGGTACATATAACGACTATGATTGGAACAAATATAACTCATATTGTTGGATTAAACCATAGAGTTAACAGGACACTCAAAAATCTTCTGCTGTAATCCATTGCCAATTAAGAACATTTACTAATAGCCCTCTTCTAAATGGCCAACCTCTCTCACCTTGAAAACCTATAGCAAATTGCATCATCTGAGGGGATTTGTTTCATAGTGTTTTGGGGATTGATGGTATCTGATTTAATCTTGTCATTTGAAACCCCAGTTCAAATATTAACTTCTAGAGCGGCAGAAGATCAACTGGCTCGTTTGAAATTAAGGATGGGTTTGATCCCTCTTATCTTACATTTTAAAATGTTTCAAAATGAATATCTCATCAGAAAGAATTATTTTTATAATTTGAATGGTAATATCTATCAGATGTAAAAACTACCTTTAAGAACAAAGAGTTTGCCAGAAACAGCTTCAGGAAATAAGAAAATCCTTTATATATATTTTGGGGGTCTATGTATGATTTCAGCACTGTGCAAAATAAATATCAGGAGAGTGGTTGGTTTTATACAAAAGTTTATTGAGAGGGAAAATCCACCCACCAGCTCCCATGCTGAGGATTATAACCCACTTCCACTGCCAAGCTCTCTGTTTAGGTAAAGCCTAAGGAAAACAAAAAACAAAACTATTTTGCTTTTAAAGTTACAAAATAGGTCTTATTATTGGGGCAGTAAAGAACTGACAGATTTTTAAGCTCGAAAGACAGCTGTTCCATCTCAGGTACTATTATTAATATGCCCCAAGGCAAGGTTTGCTCTGAAATATCTCTAATTGAAATAATTTACCCCGATCCTCAGAGAGTTAGGGAGCCATTTTCATCATGTTCACACATAGCCAAATAATTATGAGATGCCATATGGAAAAGACATCATGTGGTCTACGTACTTCTGAATATATACTTTTGAAATGGTTCCCACCGATCGGTTACCAAGCTGAATTACAAAAAGTGGATGGTTAACAGTAGTTTAGACTTGTTGCTTCAGCCTTTGTAGGCTCACAGTTCATATGATATAGGAGCACAGCAATGATTGTGGCTTACCAATTTCTAAACAGTGGAATGAAAAAGGGGGAAAAATAGCAATGCTTATATAAATTAACTTTGCATCTGTTCAAAAGATAATATAGGTTCAAGACATGATATTTACATCTGGGAGCACAAGTTGATAATTTATTAGACAGAATCAGGACTGTACATTGATTCTACAAGATACATACAAATAAGATACGTATTGGATATTTTCAGATCTTGTAGCTCATTCTCATGCTTTCTTTAGGGCCACACCTGAATATCGGGTGGTGGACATATAGAAGGGGCAGAAAGAACTATTTTGTACATTAGCTGTGCACCTTTGCAGCAAATGTTTTCATGCATTAACATATAGGAATATGGGTGCTGGTGGACATTACATGTAGATTTCTTTAAGTAATAAATCAATGGAAATATTCTCCATTATATTTGTTGTCCCGTATATTTGTCTTGGTATAGAACATACATTGCTATAGAACATATATAACAAGCAAACTCGGAGAGCATCAAGGACCCCTCATTTCAACCCCGAGCTACAAATATTATCCTTTATTGGTACATAGACTTCTAAAAGTTGCAAGGGCAAAGTCAATTCATAAATTAAAAAAAAAGAATAATTTGTACTACATATAAAGAGATATCAGACAGACCCAGGAAGGTGCTGTTTTTTTTAAGAAAAAAGGGGTGGAAGCATGAAGTCAGTAGGAATACTTAGGAGATTTACAAAACTGAAGCAATTGGTAACTGAGATGCAGTTTAAAATATCAGGACTGTTTAGGTGATTATTTTTCATATACATATGAAAAAAATTGTCACCTAAACAGCTTCATTACCAACAGTAATGAAAAGTAATATGAATAAAACTCAGAGAAAGAAAATAAAAAAGGTAAAAAGTCCATACACACACACACACACATACATACATACATACATACATACATACATACATACATACATACATACATACATACATATATATATGCGTGTACAAGATTGGATTCATATCAATCAACATTTATCCATGTTTACTAAGTAAACCAAGTTTCCCCCACATGGAAAGCAAATCTTATTACAGTAGAATGCAATGTGTGAAATGAATAATTATTAACAGGTTTGTCTCATACAGAGCATTCCCCCCCCCCCAATTTTTTGGACTATTGGTTTTGAATTTGTAAGTTTCATTGATTTACAGTTAATCCGCAGAGTCAGTGTTGAACATTATTTCAGATGTTACTCAAATGGAAAGTTGTGGGGGAGGTCACAGGTCTCCCATTCTGAATTTTGCTCAAAACATTAAACTTGTTTAATGCTTGCTATACTTTCAGATACGAAGAACTTGTCGGATGGCATAATAAAATATATCATGGAAATGCGTGATAATTTTAAGCATATTCAGAATGTTTCTAATCTTCAAACAACATGCCCGCATTGAGATACGTCAAGTAACAATGTTTTGCTAATAATTCCACCACAAGAGGGCACACTTTATGTAAGTCTCTAAGTGCAATGCTTTGAACATAACTTTGGTAGCTATGTTTGAAAAAGTTGAACAATCTCAATGTTCTAAAGTAACAGAAAGCAACATTTCATCTTCAAAGCTGTAGCTTTATGACTACAAGTTGCAATTTGTAGTCCATCTACCCTGTGATATAATAATTTGTGATTCTCCATCTACCCTGTGATATAATAATCTTTGTAACAATTATTACAGCTGACAATATCTGGAACAAAAGGTTAGAAAAAAAGTCATTTCCTCCCAATAGCAGGTCACCCGTGGAATTAAGACCAAAGCTTTCTGGTTCTGGATTACTGGATTTATGTGAACAGCAAACCATAATTGTTGACTTGGCTCAGTTAACATAATGCTGCCTTTTCCCTTTTAGCTATTTCCACATAACCTGTTCCCTTTTTTTCAAAACAACGTATCATAACTGGTATTTCCAGTCTCTTTATCCTGTTACTCTAATTAAAAGTCACAGCCATGACACTCTTGCTGTGGGCCATTATTTGGAGCAACACACTTTCTGTTGGAGGTAATAAAGCACAAATTCACCATGTATTAAATTGTGAAGTTTTGACTTGCAGTATATTTTTCTGGGTGGGCTAACATTGTAGTAAGCAAGCAAAGAATAAGACAAAAGTGTCTCAAGTTACTTTGTTTCAGCAGATATGCCAAAAATGCTCAGTCATCATGAAGTGGGTTCCACTGTGGAATTCAGTTATATATCATATAATGGTGAAATGCGAGTAATTTTAGAAAACCCAAGGTGGTAGATTCATCTGCAATGTTGCTGTGCTGTTGGATACCTGTTGGATAAAATCATTTGCCTTTATTCCAATTTGGACTCTGGCTAATTGAAGCTCAAATGGCTTGGTTATCTGGGAGGAGTTTGAAGTTATTAGGCGTGCTAAGTGGATAAAGTTGCTTAGTGACCGGTCATTGTTACAGTGACTCCCTGGGGGTATTTACGGCAATTCCAATGATCTCTCTCTCATACACACACTGCATTCATGTGGCCGCATTTTGGGCACTTGGTAACTGGCTCCCATGTATGGCCGTTTGCAGCCTCCTACAGTCACACAATTGTTTTATGGCATTTCTGCCAAAACCTGGCATTTCTGGGGTTTTTTGGAAAAATTGGCTCAGCAAACAATAAGCTTGGTTAATGACTGACATAAAATAGGTCAGTTACATAGATAACCCATTTTATAACTGTCATGACTTAGAGGACTGTAATAGGCAAGCTATATTAGTCATAAGTCAAGGAATACCTGTAGAGTTTTTGGGCCACAGGTAGTGCTGGGTTAACAAATCAAATCAAACCTTTATTAAGGTCAAAGGCCAGCATGAGGGGAATGGGGTACAGTAAAATATTAAAAAATGCAATAAAATTATATATAAAAAGCTAAAATATAAAAACAAGTCCTAAATAGAGAGGTACGAGCAATAAACAGACATAGGAGAACACAGGAAAGTAAAAATAATATAAAAGCACTATAAGAAAAAGATAATAAAACTGGTTTGTGGTATGGGTTATCTGATTTAATTTTAATTTTAAATAATGTGTGTGGCTGTGCACCACATTATGTTATTGGTATCCGAGAGCTGCAGGGAGGGGTAAAATTCTGTGACTGGTGAATAGGCAGTGGAAAAGGGCATGTTCTGTAGTTTCTGCATATCCAGAGTCAAGGGCCTTGTCTCTGTGGGTAGGGATCTTCTTGCATTGACCTTTAAGGACAAATGAGAGGTGGGTGTACCAGAGTAAAGGCCCTCTGATGGTTAGATACTTCAAGATGAGTTAAGTATGCCTTAGGAGAGTAAATGCTAACAATAGTAATCGAGACCAGTAATTCCATCACTAAGCAATGGAGTCATAAAGTACAATGTCATATGACTACACTGATGGTTGCATCCATTACAATAATAGTTAAGCAGTTCCAGTTGTTAGTCATGATGTCGTGTAATCACCATTTGCAACCTGCCCACTTCCCCATTGACTGTCCAGTCAGCAGTGAAGGTAGCAAATGGCAATCATGACCACAGGACTCTGGTGGCCACAACTTTGAGGACTGGCTGCAAGTTTCATTCAGTGCCTTTGTAACTTCAAATATTAACTGAATGAATGAATAGTAACTGAAGACTACCTACACTAGCTGAAACGTATATATATATGGATATAGATCCATATCTTGCAAAGTGATGTAATTGGATTTTAACCATGGTGAATTATTTGAGAGAAGGGGTGATGTCATTGGCTCTTTAAAAGGTGAGGGGTTTTTTTTTTGAGAAGATTAACATGGAAGCAAATTATCTGGACCCCTTTCAGTTGGGATTCAGATCTGGGCATGAGATCCTGTTTCAGGTTTTAAACTCACACACCCACAGTTGCTAGGTGAAGATAGAAACTTACTCAAGACTGAGTAGATGAACAGACAAGGAAAGAAGAGTGTAAATCAAAACAGAATCTCTGGGAAAGAAAGCTTGTCTATGTGCTTTTGCTTTCAATAGGAATATACAGAAGAGGTCAAAATCCAGTCCAGAGTTCAGATAGCCAAGTCAGATTTGTCACCTAGTTCCAAAGTCAAAGAGTTTCAGGATTTTATATGACTAGAATTCACAGGAATAACGCAACAGAACAAGAGAGCAGATAACGGTTTCCAACAGAAGAATATGGTTCACAACTGCCTCTTAAATCAGGCTGCCACTAGCTATCTTTAATTAGGATAGTAACACTTTTTTGTTTGTTTGTTTGGCAAGGAACCTTATTGAGCGATTTTGCTCTGCTCTCTAAGTAAAGTCCGAGCGCTTGGAGGCAAAATTTCGTCTAGCTGTTCTGATAGTGCCTGGGCTTGATCGATCTCGGATGATTCCTGATTCCAGTCTCTCGAGGCTGATATTCCACTCGTTCAGCTGGAACAGCTTTTTCAGAGTAGAGTCTGAATCCTACCCTATGACGGTAAAACTGCATTGTGCTTCTAGTTGACCTCTGTTCTGGGAAACCCCCAGCCAGAGAGGGGGGAAGCCTAGAACACAGAATTAATCTCAAGTCCTTGAGTAGCTGCAAGAGGTCCAGAACTGACTTCCTCTTAAGCTCCATAGAATCTTGTCTATTACTTAGCTAAGGCTGGCAGTCTGGAATGATTCCTGGATGATAGGTTGAATATAATAAAGCAACGAACTTGAACTTTTCATACAGGTCTGGTTGTGCCTGACACTCTGGCAGGAGCAGAACTGGGATGATGTACACATCCTTCTTTTTAATATCTCAGTGGCTTTCCATACAATTGATCATGGTAGCTTTCTGAATAAACTTTGTTCGTTAGGAGTAAGTACCACATGGTTATGTTCGTTCTCTCCCTCTAGGGCTGATTCTAGATGGTGCCAGTTCATAGCTCAGTGCTCTCTCCATTAACATTTACATGAAGCTGCTGGTGAGGTTATGCAAGTGCATGGAATAAAATATCACTATACTAATACCTGGCTTTTATCTCTTTACTCCTGGCCAACCAAGGGATGCTGTGGGTGTTTTCTCGGTGTTGTAGATGTGGGGTGGGGTTTGGGGGTGGATGAAGAAGAGCTCACTCCTAAATATCAGACCTTCAAGGTAGATCAGACGAGGAATGTAATGTCACGCAGGTACTACTACTATAAAGCTGTAGTAATGGTTTCTAAGTTCAAGCGAAGGTGCTGCTTGCAGGCTACAAGACCCTCAATGAATGCCAACCGGCAGGACCAAGAAAGAGTATCCTTTTGTTGTTGTGGCTGCTGTTTGGAACATAAATTATCCTCAATCCTGTTGGCCTTTGGTAAAGCTTTGAAGAAGTTGCTATGAATCTGGGCTTGGAATCAGAATATGTGGCAGAATCCATGAAGTGGTGATGTCGAGGGGTGTTTGTGGTTTTATCTCGGCTGCCAATTATGTATTTATTGTAGTGTTTATTATGTTGGATTTTAACCATTGTTAGCCTCCCAGATTCATCATGCTGATGATGATGACTATAATTTAAAATAAAATAAGGTGACAAAAGTGGTGAGTTTTGATGTTATGATTTTGCCTTTTAATACAAATTAAAATGCAGAGCCCCCGGTAAAAAGAATATGCCTATGCCTGATAGATAGATACAGAATATGATTTTTCATTAGCCACCTTAGAATAAACAGTCCTGCTACTTCCAATATTCCGATTCTCCTTTTTTTGACAGCATTTTACTACTAATAAATTACAATGGTTGTCATTTCCAGCTGATTCAAGGATACTGCTATGTGTTTTCTGATACTCCACTTTACCAAAGGCAGCAGCAGTCTTCTCTCTCACTCCACAAGTATAAGTGAAGTATATGATTGCTCACCAAGAGTTTGTTTTATCTTAAACTTTCAACTGCAATTTTTAAGATAAATGTCAATATTATGATAAGGTAATGAATAAATCAAGAGAGTAACATTTATTTGCGGCTATCAGACTTCAAAACAAGAAAACCTAGAGAAACATCAGCACAAACTTTTAAGATGTCTTTCAATTTCAGATACTATTTCTGAAACAGGCTTTTCCAAACTAACAGTGATAAAGTTTTCTGGTGCACATGGAGGTTCAAGAGTGTCAAACTGAGATTGGAGTAAACTTGGTTGCATGAAATGTCCCCTTCTTTTTTCTAGACGGCTGGCAATGAGCTCTATTGGCCCTGCCAGGTGGACAAAAAGGATCTTTCTTGGAGTGGACTCCTTTTCTTCTTGTTGATTGTTCAAACTCTGACAACCAGCTTCTCCGTTCTCCAAAATGCACCGATACACTTTTTTGAGAGCTGAGCAAGCTAAAATGACACTCTGTCCAGATGCATATTCTCTGTAAAAATTAGAAATTGACAATATCTATGCATTAGAAAAAAAAGTGTGTGTGTGTGTGTTTTAACTTCATCAGAACTGGGATTAGGCACTCAGACAATTAACATATACTAATATAATGAAGTATTCTAAATTCTCCCATGCAAAAACTGCCAGAACAAAGGCATTCTGACTGATGTCCCAATTCATCAGTTTATGTAATTATTTAGTTTGCAACTAAATAATTTGCAACAGACCACATAATTCCCCCACTTTTTTCAACTGCTAGATTTTTGGAACCCTCTGTTAGAGTCCATTCCTTACTAACCATGTTCAACAAATCCTAATCCAACACTGAAATGTCCCAGAGCTAACAGTACTCTTATTATTAACAGGTTAAATCTACTAAAAATCAATATATAGCAAACCTTAATTTTATAGAAGTTTGCTTCTGACAGTCATGGAGAAACAGTGCTACTCAAGAGATTTAGGACATATCTTTCTCTATGGGATACCTTACCCAAGCCATGTTCCAAAAAATTTTCATATTTAATACTTAGCATTTATGCTTGGATTTAGGGGGCTGGTTGTTTTGAAGTTGTTCACCAAACTTGGGACACTAAAGCTAGATGAACTGCATGCTCAGCAACAGAATCCACACAAGATCAGTTTCATGTTACAATGGGAACATTCTTTTACCTCATTAATATATCATGTAGGTGGCAAAGCCATGGTGTTCTATCCTAAAAAACAAAAACAAAAAAACAAGACAGACCAGTTTAAGCTAATGATGCATATTCATCTGAAATAATCTATCATTTGCAAAAGCAATCGTAGTATTTTCTGTTAAAAATCTTAGAGCCTCATTATACTAGTGAAGGTTACATATCAACATCAACATCCAGCTCTTTCTTTATGGCAGCAATTTCTGCCTCCTATCTCACATGACTCATATAAATGAGGCAAGTCAGTCAAAAGATTGATACCATTTCTTGGTATAAACCAATTAAACTATCCTATTCAGATTTCATAGTTACTTATGAAAGCATCACATTTTCACTTAAATGGCACTAGACAATTTTTTTAACTGATAACTGACGTTTGCCAGTGTTGAAAGGTGGGTGGAATATGCGTTCATTCAGTAAAACAGAAAGCAGTCACCATTTCAAGAAATCATATACTGTCAGCACTGGAACAGAAAACACATATAGAAGTAATTCATAGCTCTTGGTCTTTTTTTTGGGGGGGGGGGGGGAATCAGTTCAACTGTATAAACGGCATACAATACCAAACACATTTTGTACGGGCCACCAAAATGCTATCACCAACATTCTGTCATAGTTTGGTTTCCCCCAACAATTTCTATTCCAATTTCTATTCATTAGCTCAGCATGTATCAGGATAAAAATGATGTATGTTAAATGAAATGAGAATATAAATCTTGATGCCCTTGTATCTCAATCTGAATCATTTATATAATTTTTCCATATTCCATCTAATTCTTCTTTCTTAGTCATCATACAATTTGTTTAAGAAGCAGATGATGTGGCCTGATACATCCATGTTTTCAAGGGCTATTGACAAATTTGTTCTGGTCTATCACATGAAAAGCCTTAGAATAACCAATAAGGTAAAAATAGATGTATTTTTGGAACTTCTTCATTACCCACTCAATGTTAGCAATGTGACCTCAGGTGCCCCTGCCTCTTCTGAAATCATTTTCTCTACCTTGCAGTTCTTATTCCATGTATTGTTGAAATCTAGATACGAAGTCTTGATCGTTGGCTTATTTGCATGCAAGACAGGTGCAAATGTTTAGTAGTTGCAACATTCTCCAATAATGCCTCTTTTGATGTTGAAACACAAATCATTTCTACTGCCTGGGCCATTGCTATATGTTCTATATTTTCTTGTAACTTCAAGCAGTATACTAACTGCATAGCATTAAGAGTTCAAACTGCTGGTATTTTGTTAATTCTTGCAACTTTTAGAAATATTTTCTATTTCTATTTCCATTTAAGGTCATACTCCTGAATGTCTTGTTGAATAATTAAATCCATGTACTTAACGTATGATCAATATTGGGTTAATTTTAAATTCAGTTTACTAAGGGAGCAAAGGAATGGCTAATCAGTTATCAGTTTGGGAGAATCTAGATGAAAAGTCTCCTCGCAAGGTCATCTGAATTACAATCAGATCATCTAGGACTATTTTATACAATGCTCTGCAAGAAAAGGACTGACCTCCATGGAAACAGATATCAAATGACATAGCTTTGAAGGACAGTGTTTAATTCACTAATCTGGAATCTTCAGATCATTCAGTTTTTGTGCTAATGAAGTTTCTCCAACTCCATAACTATCAATTTTATTGGATGAAAGTGACCTCAAGACTGTACAATACCTGGTCCGTTAGGGGTATTCCTTCGGCCATTTTCTTTCTGTTCTCCTCTGGATGATAGTCATCACCCTCATAGAATTTCCAGCCTAGCTATATAATGATGGATTATTTAGTTTTAATATAAAATACTTTTATAGCAAAGACAATTGTTATAGCAATCGTATATCATATATGATTTACATTAATAATACAACAGATTTCTCTCAAAATTAAACGTCTGCAAATCCAGGAAAGAAATATATCCAATAGACTGTATCACCACTTGAAGTATGTATTATATATGGACTGTATTTTATGACAGTATGTTTTCTTGTCTCCAACATGATTGTCTGGTATTTGGGGATTATGAGAATTAAGACCAACTTGCTTCATCGGCATCTGTGGGAGGGGGCAAAAAACGGTATGTGTGATGATATAATTGTGTAAATGCTGTAACTTGTGTCAGATATCCTGATGCAGAAACAAAGTACAGTATTTACATGGTTATACAATTATATTTACAATGTCAGTTTGTTACCGAGATGATTTGCTGTGGCTGCTGGGACCTAGAAGCCATGGAAAATCAATCTAGGCCACAACTCTATTGTCCACAACACCAAGAGAAATATAATTTGTGGGTCATGTCACTATTTTTGCCTATGCATGTCAACGCAAACCAACAGCATGGATGCAAAATCAAGGTTACTTTTGAATGTATAAACAGTGTGAATGAACTAGCATTCCGATACTCTTTAAGAGTTTCATATTTATATGTTATGTTTGCACTGAGCTATTACAGTTGTATATACCTTCAAAGATACTTGTAAGAAATGGTGAATAAACAATCAACAATTATACAAATAATTACCTTATCTGACAGAAGTGTGCCCACTGTGGATCTGTAAAATAAAACAAGTATGTATAAAAACTACACATAAAGAAGAAAACATTTAAGTCCGGATAAACACATCATGATAGGGTTGTTTGGTTTGATTTAGCATCTTGCATGAATCTGGTCTTCTAAAACACACCTTAATCAGCGGTTTGCTTTCCATCTGTGGCCCCCAAACACCCCCAAGGGGACAGGGATGAAGTTTTAGAATCATTTGTTGGTTGAATAGCCCAATCATAAAGAATTCCTAAATTCTAATATAGTATTCATTAGTTTCTTCAAATTATATGGATAGGAAATGAGAAGTCAATTGTTAACTATTTCAAATATTTCCAAGAATAAAAAACGGATGTGCAGTCCTATTGAATGTTTTGCTGATTCCCTCTTCCCTGCAACTCTTTATGCTCCCTGAAAGATCCTCTAGAAAAATAGGGGAATTAGTATTAAGAATTATTTCCTATTTCCAGCAATAGAGTTCTAATGTACTTTAGAATTTAGCATGAAGTCCGAGTCAATTCTCAGCCTTATTTATTTTACAGGCCTGCTGTGGAGTTAACACCATAGAGGGTAGCATATATGATAGGATATAAATATAACGATTTAAATGCAATTACAGACATAATTCTCTGTTAAAAGTTGATAATCACCAACACATGTACCTACACAACTGACACTAATCCTAACTTATTTAGGGATTATTTCTGCTGGTGGATTTGGCAAACAACATTTCATGTATGAAAAACTAACACAGATATTATCTTTATTGTGAATTGTATATACTTAAATTTGTAATCACTTTTGAAATACTGGCTGCTGCCCAATAATCAGATGGAAAAAGCCATGATTGCATCTTTGGATCATCTGACCCAGCCACCATGAAAGAGCATGCTTGGTACATAAATTTCATACTTCCATGGGTATGATGGAAAGTGAATAATTTTAAGAAATAAGTAACCAAGAGCACAGAGTGTAATAGCTGCAGATGACTACAACAATCTTTAATTACTTAATCAAAGAAGCAAATCACAACTCCTTGCAAGTTTATTCTTTCAATGCTCTGCTCTATTCTTTGGTAACTATTTGGCGGTCTCTACTCTGAAAAATCCAAAAGCAATTGGTCATATCTAGACAGTAATCGTATATAATATAGCTATTTTGATTAAACAGAATTTTAAAAGGGAATTTTAGTAAGAACATTCACTCGCTCTTTCAATGTAATATTTGGTAGTATGATGCCAGATTAATTTTGACGTTTGTGTGGGTGGTGAACACACCCATAGTAACTCCTTCATGCAATCCAAAATCGCATTTTCACTTCAGAAGATTCTCCAACAATGATATTAGAGAAAAAGAATGTTAAGCAATGTAGACAAGGTTTATATAAATCTGAAGTATCTCCAATCAACAGTGTAAAATAAATTATTTCTATATATTTAATATATTTTTCAGCCTGTTTGTAAACATTTCTTGTATTTGTATTTGGCTAAATGCAAAAATAAATAACATACCATGTATTTTTCTATTTTAGTAAATTGTAGGAATTCTCAGTATGAACATGTCTCAATTACAAATAGCTAATAACTGACTGATCAAGGACCTGAATATAAGTGCTATTTCTATAATAACAGAGACTGCATGATTTCACCTGACTCAATATTGCTGTTATTCAGATAGTCTGCTGCTTCTTCTCTTGAGGAAAAAACTGAGCCACACAGTAGACTTTGTTCAGTAAAATATTTTAGAGCCAAATATGAAGACCCAGGCCAAACATACTCTCTGCATCTGCTAGTCCTGCTGTGAATGTCTTGGTCACAATACTGTATGCTTGTTCTTCATAAGGTTAACTGCATAATTATGGCAAGGCTTTAAACAAAGAAGTGAATGTCACTCTTTTTCCCAAAAGTGCTTGGGCGTAAGTACTAAAGAAAACACAAGGAAAGAATGGTGCCGTATATATTTCTGAAATCTGGATTCAAATAATATATTTGCAAATAAATATGCAAATGAATTTTTGTACTAATCTATTTGTAACATTTGTATCCCGCTTTTTATTGATAATTTTACTGATAAATAATTCAGTGGCAAATTAACCTGTTCAGTACTTCAGATTCAAAGGCAAAAAACTGCTTCATAATATGCAAAGATGTAATCTTTTTCTAGGTTTGTGTAGGAAAGACACTTTTGCTTTAAGGAGATGCTAATGTTCATTCTATAACCTTGTATCTTAGGGCCTTTGAATCTTCACAGTCCTATTAATTCAATGCCTGTCACATACAGGTTCATCTCCCGGCCTTGGAGGAACATGATTTGGGGGGTAGGGTGGGATGTCCAATGATTAATTTTAGGTATCTAGGACTATCTCCCAGACATGGGAGCAGATCCTGAAGTGGCCCCAGGCAAGCAGTAAGGTGCTATTTCCCAGATCCCTACGTGTAATTATTATAGGGGATTACGGTGCATTTTGCTTTCTTGTACAATATAGGTAGTTCTCTTCTTACAACTACAACTGAGCCCAAAATTCATGTTGCCAAGTGAATTTTTCCCCATTTTACGACTTTTCTTGTCGCACTGGTTAAGTGAATCACTGCAGTTGGTAAATGAGTAACACGGTGGTTAAGTGAATCCGGTTTCCCCATTGACTTTGTTCATCAGAAGGTTTCAGAAGGGGATTGCATGACTTCAGGACACTGCAATCGTCATAAATGTGAGTCAGTCGTCAAGCATCCAAATGTAAATTGTGCGACCATGGGGATGTTGCAAAGGTTGTGTGAAAAATGGTCACAAGTCATTTTTTTCAGTGCCGCTGTAACTTTGAACGGTCACTAAGTGAAT
This sequence comes from Oxyrhabdium leporinum, assembly GCA_032468155.1. Lineage (NCBI taxonomy): Eukaryota > Metazoa > Chordata > Lepidosauria > Squamata > Cyclocoridae > Oxyrhabdium > Oxyrhabdium leporinum. The sequence continues at coordinate 84,269 of JANHFL010006172.1, forward strand.
TGCTGCTAAGTTGAGGGCTACCTGCAATCATCTTTTAATACATTCAGTTCTTCATTCTGAATGAGCATCAGGAGTACAGAGGCGTACCATTTAGTGAGTGTCTGGAGAACCAGGTCTTTGCATTTAGATAGCAGCTTTACAGAAATGAAACTTGAAATGAGAAGGACTTTCCTGACTATTAATAGAATGAGTTGGAAGGGGACCTTGGAGGTCTTCTAGTCCAGCCCACTGCTCAAGCAGGAGAACCTATACCATTTCAGATAAGTGACTGTTTAGACTCTTCTTAAAAACCTCCAGTGATGGAGCGCCCACGATTTCCGGAGGCAAGCTGTTCCACTGGGTAATTGTCCTCACTGTTAGGAAGTTTCTCCTGAATTCCAGGTTGCTAATTCCAAGCCTTGTTTCAGTCAAGACCGTATACGTAAGGGTAAGGGTAAGCTGACCTACTTTTTTGGAATTTTACTAGGACTAAGACACCAGAAATGACTTGAAGTGCCCCTAGCCGAAACGCGGCGCGTTTTCGTCGTTGCTTCGTCTGCGCATATGCCAGCGTCTGCTGCTTATCCCCAATTTTTACCAGAGACTCACTACCGCCCTCTTCTGCCCTCCCGCTTTTGTTGCCCGGGTATGTATGGGGAAATTCGATTCCCCGTCCAACAAAAGCCTCCCACGCTGATTTTCTCACGCAGGTCAGCGACGACCACCCGTCCCGCCCCACCCCCAGCTCCTTCGCCAGGGAGAGGGGGCTTCGCAAAGAGCCAGAGGAGCCTCGGCTCCCCTCAAAGGGCGCCGGCGAGGCTCCCGGCGGCCGCGGCGACGGAAAGCAAACTTCCCTCCCCTGCGAGCTACAAGGCAGCGCGGCCTTTTTTGTACTTCCGGCCGCGCATTACCCTTCTCCCCCATCCCCATCCCAGAAGTGGAGCTTACTTCCCGGAGCCGCTCACTCCCATGACCACCACTAAGACCATCGCGGGGCGCTCGGGCAGCAAGCAGGTAGCAGCTATCTTCCTCGACGCCGTCCTTTCGCCCTGCCTCTTCCCTTCCCTTCTCCGCCTCTCGCTCGGAGGTGCCGCTGCTGGCTGTTTAAACCCGGATCTGGCTTTTTTTCCACCCCGTCCGGGTTTCTAGATTTATTTATTTATTTATTTATTTAAATTTTTAAATGTACTGGAATCCTAAAGGTTTTTTTAATATATATATACAATACATCGTGCATCGTGCATCAAATTGGTACAAATTTGTTGTTGGGTCGGTCGCTAAGTCGAGTCCAACTTTGCGACCCTCTGGCCCATGTAGCACGCCGGACCCCCTTGTCCTCCAGTGTCTCCCAGAATTTGCCAAAATCCAGATGCTTGCGTGATGACGCTAACTACAGGTAGTCCTCAACGTACGACCCCAATTGAGTCCGAAATTTATGTTGTTAAGTGAGAAATTGGTTAACTGAGTTTTGCCCCATTTTGCGCCTTTTCTTGACACAGTTGTTTAAGTAAATCACTGCAGTTGTTAAGTGAGTAACACAGTTGTAAAGTGAATCTGGCTTCCCTATTGACTTTGCTTGTCGGAAGGTCGCCAAAAGGGATCACATGACCCCGGGACACTGCAAGTGTCATAAATGCGAGTCAGTTATCAGGCATCCAATTATAAATCACATGACTGTGGGGATGCTACAATGGTCATAAGTGTGAAAAGCGGTCATAGATCACTTTTTTCAGTGCTGTTATAATTTCGAATGCTCACTAAATGAACTGTTGTAATTTGAAGACTACCTGTAATCTCATCCTATGCCTTCCCCTTCTTTTGACCTCCATCTTTCCCAACATCAGGGTTTTTTCCAATGAGTCCTATCTTCTTATTAGGTGGCCAAAGTATTTGAGCTTCAGCTTCAGGATCTGTCCTTCCAAAGGCCAGTCAGGGTTGATTTCTTTAAAAATACTACATCTAGTTTAAAACTGATTTATTGTGGGTTTATTTTTTTGTTATCTTGGTTTTTGGTGTAGAATCTGAGTTTATTTGAATCTCTCTCTCTCTCTCTGTCTCTGTCTCTCTCTCTCTCTCTCTCTCTCTCTCTCTCTGTTATTTGAGTAATAACATCAGCTTGAATGAAAATACTGGTAGTCCTTGAATTACAACCATTCATTCAAAGTTACAATGGCACTGAAAAAAGTGATTTACAACAGTCCCAGCATCCCCATAGTCATGTGATCAAAATTTGGATGCTTGACAACCAGCATGTATTTATGACAATCCTGGGGTTATGTGTTCATCATTTTGACTTTCCCAATCTGCTTCCAACAAGCAAAGTCAATGGGGAAGCCAGATTTGCTTAGTGAGCAGGTGATTCATTTAGCAACTGCAGTGCTTTGCTTAACAGCTGTGGCAAAAAAGGTAGTAAAATTGGGTGCAACTCATTTAACCACCATCTTGCTTAGCATCGGAAATTCTGGTCTCAGTTGTGGTTGTAAGGCGAGGACTACTGTTAACAGTTTAAAGTAGCGCTATTGTACATGATAATGTGATGGGAAATGACATAAATTGGTAGCTATCCAGTTAAGATTGAAGCAGAACAATATTAGAAACTATACTGATTTCAGTGTAATATTTCACCATGCTCCTAAATTAAGTAATGATTTCCAGATTGGTCCCAAATTATTTATGCTGGAAATAGTAAAATATATTGTGTCAATTCACACAGCATGCTAATTTAGGAATAATTTAACAGGAAATGTTTATTTACTCTGGTTACCCTACTATACTAGGATATTAGCACTGCATTGTACAGGCGTTGTACAAGAAACTTAACCGGTCACACTGGCTGAACTCTCTGATGCACTAAGCCACAAGCTGGTCAACCCATTGTAGGTAGTTCTCTTTATATTATGTCATATACATTAAATTCAGTTTTAACAGAAAGTTAATATCAGTGCAAATTTCCGGACAAGTTAATTCAATGCTTTCTTAATAATCTGAAGGCCCTATAATGTTGTTGATGATAAAATACTCTGTTTTTAAATATGATTATAATTGTGCATGGATTTAAAACAAATCTTGTAATTAAATCATTTGGGGGGGGGCGGTTTCCAATTTTTAAGGTTACCCAATCGCAGATCAACTCAAGGCAGTATACAAGGAGATTAAAATAGCAAAGGTGTTAAAAGATAAAATCATCACACTTGGGAAAACCAGAAACTTCAAACACACCACAATTTATTGATTCACAAATCATTCAGTACCTGCCAGAAGATTTTAAGGAATTCTGGAATGATAGCAGGGGTGAGGCCATACAGCCTCAAGGGGAATATGATCCAGAAACGATGTTGAATCCAAGTTAACTTTATATAATTTTAGTATATAAATGGTGCATCCCAACACATTTCTATTCAGTTGAAGACAACTGTGTTAATTTCCTCTGCATTAACTGTGTTATTTGGCTTATTGTCAGACTAACTGGATATACTATATAAGATGTGTGTTTTTGAGTCAGTGTTGACTCCTGGTAATTGCCTGAACTAGTCCTTTCTGTTTTCTTGGCAAAATTTCAGAAATACTTTGCCATTACCTCCTGAGGGCTGAGAGTGACTGACTCAAAGTCACCCAGCTAGCTTTGTGCCTAAGACAGGTCTATGAAAAAAAAAAGGACATTCCTCTCTAGCACTGATGATGTTATCTAGTTTGGATAATGAAATGTCTGCAAGAAAACAATCACGCTCAGAGAGCACCAAAGATTACACAGTTCAATCCTGTGGTACAAATATTCTCTTCTACCAATACAGGACCCAACTGTCTCCCAGTTTCTATTCAGGTGCCTTAACTACAGAGGTGAAATCTAGCCGGTTCACACCGTTTCAAGTGAACCGGTAGGGAAAATTTTGATTGGTTCGGAGAACCGGCAAATATCACCTCTGGCTGGCCCTGCCTGCCCGCTCACCGCTCACCGCTCACCCCACCCCCTGCTCACCCTGCCCCACCCACTCACTCGTTGCTCACCCCTGCCCACCCAATCACTCTTCATCTTGCCTCCCCACC
>JANHFL010006172.1:94016-111749 GCA_032468155.1 Oxyrhabdium leporinum
TGACTCGGCCTTCCATCCTTCTGAGGTGGGTAAAATGAGGACCCAGATTGTTGGGGGCAAGAGGCTGACTCTGTAAACCTCTTAGAGAGGGCTGTACAGCACTATAAAGTGATATATAAGTCTAAGTGCTATTGCTGCTATAAAGGCTAAATGAGCAAAGTAAGAGGAACAATACCCACATTTTTGGATAAAAGCTGGAGAAGGGGCTTTTACAACACTAACGTTCCCAGTTTTCACTGCACTATGTTTCCTCAGAACCTTCTAAACTAGTGATAGTTGAAGAAATTTAGCAAATATTTTCTCCAATTCCCATTGTTCCTAACTAAGGCATAAACATTCCCTGGCAACACTTTTCTTTTCAGCTTTGTTCCCTGGATGTTGCCTTCATTTCATATCCATTACATGATGGGAGCCAGGCTTAAATGGTAGGAATATTTTCTCCCTTATTCGGACACCATCCAAGGACAGCCTCAAGGCATACATTTATCACCCAGTACCTCTGAAGGAGATCAGAAGATTTCAATAATCCAAAAGAGGCAGTAAAGATAGGGTAAAGATCAGTCATGGCCCAGCAAAGTCACATGGCATACATACTTCAATGCTAAGTCATAAATGGACCTGGATCGATAGATTGACAGCTCTTCATTTCAGCAGTGCAGAATTGTTTCACCTGATAATCAGAGTAATGACCTCCCCATTTCTTCCCCCTAGAAATTCCAGGCCCTGGCCGCCTTATGATGCACCCTGCTCCATTTGGTATTGTTGCCCCACCTACCATGGTTCTTAGGAAAAAATGACAAATGACAAGATGGAAAATAGTAGATTAGAGTCATGATCTTCATCATGCCATAAAATCATGAAGAGAGGATGTGAAGGAAAAGGAGGAAGAAGAGGCAATCGTGAACGGAAAGATCCTTCTATGGATAGATGGCACCTTACACTACCGACCAAAGTCCCTTCTGCAGGTGGGCAGCTATGCCATATTTCCCTCTTCAATCCACATTTATGTTAAGGGGAAAAAATAGATGGTATAAGAAAGCAGGCGAAGATTACAAGCAGAAGAGGTAGTGAAATTAAATTAACAAGTCATTGCAACTGCACAATAATACTCTTCTTTGGAAGCACAGAAGTGAGAAGCAAATGGAGCGAAAGAGGAATTGAAAAGAAGAAAGGGAAAAGGAGGGATATTTGTGTGATAGAAAAGGGGAAGAAAAGCACACTTGAGGCCAGGGAGAGAATAGAAGAAAGATGATCAGAGTTGGGAGGTTTTTTTGTTTTAAAGAGGTCATCTATTATAACGACGGCGTGCTTGTCCCCTCCATCGCACCCCGATTTTTTACCACGCAAAGATAAAGAGGCAAGACGCGTGAGAAAACACTGGTTACTCAGGGCAGGGCAGGACCGTCTGTACCCTCCAACCCTTTCGTGAACGAAGCTTCGTTGGAAAGCACCCGGACAACCGGGGGGGGGGGATGGAAAAGAAGACGGCGAAGGGCACACGGGATAAAAGGCAAACGGGAAAGAGAGGAGAAAGCAGGAAAACAAGCAGGGGAAAGCGCCCAAGGTTCACGTGAAGGCGGGAGGGAATGCGACTGCGGGAGGGGCAGCGGCGAGCCGAGGATGCTGCTGAGGCGGGAGAGGAGAGCAGCGCGGAGCCTGACGCAGCCGCGCAGCCAGCGGGAGCCTCGCCAGCCCGTCGCCTCTCGCGCCCCCAAAGCACAGCCTTCTTCCCCCACCCCAACACCACCGCCAGAGATTGCGCGTGCCGCGGCCACGCGCCTTCCCCGGCAGCTTTACGCGGCGGCGGCCCTCCGTAGCGCGAGAGGTGGACTCGCCGCCTTCAGCGAGGCAAGCGAAGCAGCCCCTTCCTCCTCCTCTTCTCCTCCTCCTCCTCTTCCTCCTCCCTCCCCAGGATGTTCGCCCAGCAACAGCAGCAGCGGGAGCCGACGCCGCCTCCTCGGGGCTGAGTTGCCCGCCGGCCCACGAGGCGGGCGTTGGGTCGTTCCCTTTTTCGGGGTTTCCCTCCCGGCCAGGAGGGGCCGAAGCAGCAGAAGGGCTGGTCTCCGGCCCCCAGCTCGGGATTGCGGTGCATGTTCGCTCCCTGCGAGTGCGTGAGGCGAGGGGGCAGAAGGACCATGAAAATGATCCGGTTCCGGAGCTCGAGCATCAGGTCGCTGAGCCAGGAGATGAAATGCACAATCCGTTTGTTGGACGACTCGGAGATCTCCTGCCACATCCAGGTGACGAGCCTTCGGGAAGCGGGTGGGCAACTCCAGACTGGAGGGGGGGCACCCTCACGCATCCCCCCCCACGCACTCTCGCCTTACTCCATCCTTCCCCTCTCCGCAAAAGGAAAGGTGGCTGGCGTTGCCCGCCGCCCGCTCCGCTTCAGCGGCATCCCTGCTCTGTCACCTGCTTCCCGCTCGCCTGTGCCCGTCCGCCCCTCTCCCTCTCCCTCTCCCTCTCCCCGTCCCTCGGGCGTCCGCGCACGGCGTGGTGAGAAGTTGTTTACAAGCAAAGCGTGAACGGCTGATCACCGCAAGGTCGTGGTGGGGCGGTGGAAGGGTCAAGCGAGCTCTCGTGGAACCGATGGGGGGGTACAGGTAGTCCTCAACTTATGACCACAGTTGGCCCCAAGATTTATGTTGTCAGGCGAGACAGTTGTTAAGTGAGTTTTGCCCCATTTTACCACCTTTCTTGCCACATTGGTTAAGTGAACCACTGCTGTTGTTAAATGAGTAACACAGTTGTTAAGTGAATCTGGCTTCCCCATTGACTTTGCCTGTCGGAAGGTCTGAAGAGGGGATCATGTGACTCTGGGACACTGCAACCATCATAAATGTGAGTCAGTGGTCAAGCATCCGAATGTAAATCATGTGACCATGGGGATACCACAGTGGTCGTAAGTGTGAAAAATGGTTGTAGGTCATTTTTTTTCAGGGCCGTTGTAACTTTGAACGATCACTAAATAAATTGTTGTAAGTCGAGGACTACCTGTATTGAAGCCCCCAGAAGGTTCTCCTCCAACGGACTTACTCCACAGCTGTGAGCACAAGTTGCGTGTGAAATCCAGTTGGCATTTTCCTGAGGTGGAGGAGGGGCTCCGCGAGAGAGGGTTCGTGGGGGGTTCCAATGAAAAAGCATCCTGTAGGTATCTTGCCATGCTTTCCTAGCAGATATTGGTGTGAACAGGCAGTAATCAGAGGAAAATAGGGGAGTTACAAGGGCAGGAAGCCGGTGTTGCCTGCCTTAGAATCCCCGTATTTTCCCAGAGTTGAAATGGTGAAGTTGCTGCTTTCCTTCTCCAGAGCAACGGCCTTTGTGATTTGGGAGTGCTTTCTGGAATTTGGCTGAACAGTGTCAGTGAACAAAAGACACATCTCTCCTTCTTTGTAGGCTTTCTGTTCATTTAATGTAAAAAAGACAAGAAACTGTCACACTTACAGTGAGGAAGTAATCTCCTGGTCCATTTTAACTGATGCTGGTTATTGTAGTTCAGCGCCCCCCCTCCCCCCTCCAGAGCTCAAGACTTCTCAGTTTACATATGAATGAGTATATCTCCACTGTAAACTCAAAAACATAAGCACTTAGTTTTTTCCAAGAAGGGAGGGAGCAGTAAACAACATATGGAAAGAATCAGGAGTTGCGCTAATACAATTATATGATTAACGGTTGTATTTTGAATTGTATTTAGACACACGACTCTTTCTTTTTTCATTCATTTTTCAGAACAATCTTTGAAGTGATTAGGGAAATGGAACCTAGAGTTGCTTGAAGTGTCTTTCTAGAGGGGCAAAGAGATAGGCAATATTTGTGTGTGTGTGTGTGTGAGGGAATGGGAGCTGCTGCATTTGAAAGTAATTGTAACCAATCTCATTCTGCTGGAAGGAAGAGTGAAATGTCTAGTCACCATACAGGAGGATTCCAGTAAATAGGGCTTTCTTTCATCTGGTATCTTTAGCACACCTGGCTTTCTTGTCCTGTAGAACATTAGTTGTATTTTAATTTTGCACTGATACATCAAGACAGTTGACATTTAATTAAATGCTTTCCATATTTGTGTGTTATTTCTGTTATCTTAGACCAATTTACTATCCAACATTTGAACTGTAAATTAAAAACATTTAAGCAGGTAAACAATATTGAGGGTAGAAAAGGAAAGATATTTATTTATTACAGCTGCTTTATCCTTCCTTCATCAACACTTTAAATTACCTTTATCATATGCTTTACGCAAAAGAAATAATCATAACTATGAGTTAAAATCTGTAATCAAGGACAAGTTTCATAACAACATTAATTATATTGCAATGCTTCATGTATATGTTTTCAAACCTTAAATATGTTTATTTTTTAAAACAATTTTATTCACTTTTTATTCAAAGTGAAAAATGAATGTCCATTTTAATATTTTAATTTTTTCTTTCATTAACCCTACCAGAACAATATGAAAATAATAATCACATTATAAAAAGCCCTTATATTTTTGATGAATAAACTAATTTTTCTTCCAATTAAAAAGCTTAGAACTATTGAGTTTATAAAGTTTCTATTTAAAAGTTGTTAAATTAATTATTTTTAAATTCTTTTTCAAATCATGTAGATATGAACATTAAAACTTCGAATATATTAAGCTGTTTCTCACTTTACTTAATTTCCAGGACTTTTGTTCTAAAATATTGTGTATTCTTAACGTGGTTGCAAGAAAAGAAAATACAGTTTTTAGACAGTATAGTTTCTCTTTATTTTTTGTTAGTTAGACCCACTGTGGATACTGTGTCCAGTTGTGAATTTCACATTTCAAGAAAGATTGAGACAAAGTAAAAAAGTTTTAGAAAATCATGATTAAGGACATAGAAATAACTGAAGAATTTAGTTTGGAAAGAGAAAGCTAAGAATGGATATGATAGCAATCTTCAGATAGTTTGTTAAAAAGTCATTGATAAGAAGGTCAAGACTTATTCTTTGTCACCTCGGCATATAGCAAAATCCATTTAAATTATAGGAAGGTTGGTTCTAGTTCATTATTATGAAATACAATGCAAGAGCAATTTGATACTGAGATACAAAGATAGTGGACTCCAGCGTATGCGTGCAGAGATTTGACAGTTATCTTTTGGGAAAAGCTTTACGAGCCTTTACTGCTTCATTCAGTGAATTTTTGCAGTTATGACAGTGATGAGAAAGTAACTTTGCAACCAACCCTCATAGTTACCCAAACCTCACTCTTTGGGACAACCAACCCTCACAGTTACAATCTTAGCAACCATTTTGCTTAACAGCTGAGTTGCCAGTCCCAATTATGGTTGCTAAATGAGGACTACCGTACCTGTAGTTTGAACATATGTTCTGAACAGGATGCTGGATTTAATTGTTAGTTGTCGTCTCCAAATCTGTGGTTCTGTGACTAATGACTTTTATTGTGAAGATTTTTGTAGCAAATTTAATCCAATCAGGGACAAATAAATTCTTTTGGCTAGCTGGGAAAATTATAGACTTCTCTGAGAAATTAAGCTATGTAGTATGCAAATAAAAATATGCTGTCTGCGGTGATTTAGTAGATGTCCAAATGAAACATATCTGAAATCATTAAAACAATTGTAATGTTTTACCCATTCTTAAGAGTAGAATAGGTAATATAAGATGATGTTTAAGATTGCTTAGGCCAAGCAGATATTAGAGACTATGCCGAGAAAACCTAGCACCTTTATAAAAGAATAGTTTGATAGAAACAGGTTTTCTGTCTCATGGTCTAAGAAGTTATTAAATACATTAAGCAGTGTATTGTAATTAACTAACTTTGGTTAATATATGGAAAAATAAATTACATATAATTGTTCTTAAAACAGAATTGAAAGAATAGGCAATTCTGAATAGTAGTTTGATTTCCTACAACACATTACATCAGATTTTGGCAACCTTTTCAGTTCCAGGAGCCAACTGCTTTATCAGAGGCTGTACATTTCTACAATTACGCTGATAAACACAGTAAAAAGCTTACTTTATCCCATTCATCCCATTTGAGATGATTCCAATTCAGAATCAATCAATTCAGCATCCAATTAAGTTCTGCTTGCGCATTTCATTTTGGTGCTTAGTTGGAGCAGCCATATATGCTGTATTCCCACAGGATGCAAGGTAGATGCACTGAGCAGAGTCATACTGATAGTGTTTGTTGCAAAGCCTGAGCTCCATCTAACGTAGAAGATAAGTGCATCTATCAGTCTCAGTTTTTAAACTATTTTTCCAGTTAGTGTCTTTAATTTCTTTAGAAAGAACAGAAAATCGAAGAATGCTATTTTTCAAGTGATTTCCATGCTTTCCTCTAACATATTAAAGGTAGTCCTCATCTTACGACAACAATTGAGCTCAAAATTTCTGTCTTTAAGCAAGATAATTGTTAAGTGAATTTTGCCCCATTTTACATCCTGCCTTGACACGGTTGTTAAGTGGATGCTGCCATTGTTAAATTAGTAACATGGTTATTAAGTGAATCAATCTTCCCCATTGACTTTACTTGTCAGAAGGTCTCAAAAGGTGATCACTGGATCCTGGGACACTGCAACTTCTAGTTGCCAAGCTTCCAAAATTTTGATCACGTGACCACGGGGATATTGCAACTGTTATAAGTGGGGAAAATGGTCATAAGTCATTTTTCTCAGTACCTTTGTAACTTTAAACAGTCACTAAATGACTGGTTGTAAATCAAAGGCTATTTGTACATCAGAGTGTGAGAAGTTTTATATCCAAATATATTTTATTCTTTATACTGTTTCCATCTTCCCCTTAAAACATTAACAGAATCCACAGTGGTCTGAGAATCAGTGTCTCCACTACATAACTCACAGTCAAGTTGGCTAAGTTAATCAATTAAAATTAATAAATTTCCTCAAGTTATCATATATTAAAGGATAAGGTCTGTAAACACAGAGTTAATTAAATTAGGTCTCCCAGAGAAACAAGAATAAACATATCTACACACACACACACCCCCCCCTCAAGTGTCACCCTAGAATCAGCACACGACAAGCTCCCCCTATAAAAATCTACTGCTGTACCCCTTTTCTCTGCAGCCTGCCCCTAAAACCAAACTGTTTTGCTTTTAGGAATGAATATTTCTTCTTTCCTCACAGCTGTCTGGATCTCATTTTTATTTATTCTTGTGCAACCCCAGCTCGAGTTGGAACCCCAAATTATTCTTGTGACAAGAGCTTGGCAATCATACAGTACTCTGAGTTGCAATAGTCTATGTAGATTTTCACCACTTTCACATCAAATACATGAGGTCAAAATAACATTATTTTTCTTAAAACATATTCTGAGGTTTATGTGGATATGCATGTCTGTATGTGTATTACAGACGTGTTATTAATTTACTGTTTCTAAAATATTTTGCTTAATTTGCCTACTGTTGAATATAAACATAAAATATCTATAGTCCCATAAGCTGATTAAAAATCTGATATTATATTACATTGCATTCTGTGGGTCTGCTGAGGATATTTCCATATGCCATTAGGATGATCTGCAGTAGCTTCAGGTCAGTTAGCAACAATGTCAGAAAACACTTTTCTTTAAAACCTTGATTAACCAGTTCCAGAAGCACCACAAAGAATTCTTTTTCAGGAATTCCTTTCACACTTGTTTGCTATTTAGGAATTTACCTCCAGTAACTGCTAAACATTTATTTGTAAGAGAGCTGCTTTAGGAGGAAGTTCTGTGGAATAATGCATGCTTTTATTTATTTTTATTCTTTTTGAGACTATGTAGTAGCTTCTTGTCATTCACGTTGCAAATTTTATAGTGTTCCTGTGGAACTAAAACCAGCTATTAAATTTAGTGTGAATTCCAACATTTCCAGATACCTAGAAAGGAACAATGCTGGCTGCTGGGTAGAATTGTTCAGCAGGCTGAGTCAGATGAGTCATGTAATTGGGGATTCTACCCAGCTGCTTAATAGGCAAGGGCATAGTGCCATCAGACAACTTTAGGTTAGGCATTCATCCAAAGTTCAAATTGCTTTTTCATCCACAGAACTTGTTGATGAAACTTTTAGGTGAACATTGTCATTGGAATTGAAAGGAATCAAGACGATGAGCAAAAAAATTACGTATTTTTTTTAACGACCCTATTTCCAAGAATCCCTTAAGCCAGGGGTGTCAAACTCACATCGTCACGGCGGCATCATGTGACGTATTGGGACTTTTTTCCCCTTCACTAAACCGGGCGGTGGCGTGGCCAGCTCATGATGCATCTGTCCCATGGGACGGGAGTTTGACAGCCCTGCCTTAAGCATTTATTTCTTAAGTTTCTTTGAGATGGTATAACAGAATAAAGCCGAATGGCATAGCAGAGAAGAAGACTAACAGAATAAAACTAAAACTAAAAAAAAAATGGAAACAGTTTGTAACAGGAAGATCTCTTGTAAGATCTCAAGCACAGACCTTGGGATTACTTTGATTATCTTCATATCTGACTGATGCAGAAGAGTCTGGTTGGGGAAAACAAGGGGGACAAATGACATTACGCCATTACGATGCAACTCCATCCCTTTTGTGTGAGTGTTGTGTTTTCACATGCATGTATGAAAGGAGTAGGGCTTTTGTTGTGATATCACAATCCTGATTTCATCTTTTTGATGAAATTGTTGGCTTCTGCAGACATTTTTGCTTTGAAACTTTAAAAACAGAATTATTTCACATTGTGCAAATATTATGTGGACATAGATCTAGTTATTGGAATGACTTTGCAGCTTTCATTAAAATCATTTCCTTCCTTTAAAAAACCCCTTATCATTCCTTATAATAATTAAAACTTCTGTCTTCAGTCTGGACATCTATAAAGGTCATGCAACTTAATAACAATAACAGTTTCGTAAATTTATATCCTGCTCAACTCTCAGTGATTCTGGACAATTCTTGCTGAAAGAAATAGTTCCTTATTTTCTAAAGTTATTGTTAAATGGGTGTTTTAAACTTATTTCCATTTCTTTCTCATAATATAGATTTGGTATGCAAACTTAATTAAAAATGCAGGTATTGCAGTAAGACTTACTTATTGAAGAAAGTGTATGATGTTCCCTGTAATCTGAAAAAAATAAAAATTGTCTTTTATTTCTTAAAAGCATATTGACTGGTAATCCTCAATTTATGACCCCCATTGAGCCAAACATTTATATTGTTAAGTGAGCTTTGCTCCATTTTGCGATCTTTCTTGCCATAGTTGTTAAGTGAATCACTACAATTGTTTAGTAGCACAGCTGTTAAGTGAATCTGGTTTCCCTATGGACTTTGCTTGTCAGAAAGTTGCAAAAAGATGATCACATGATCCGAAGACACTGCAAAGGTCATAAATTTGAGCCAGTTGTCAGATGTCTGAATTTTGATCACATGACCATGGGGATGGTGCAACAGTCATAAGTGTGAAAAATGGTCATAAGTCATCATTTTCAGTGATGTTATAACTTTGAATGACACTAAATGCACTGTTGTAAATTGAGGACTACCTGTAATTGTACTTTTTAAATGAAGGGAGAGTCTTAATGCTCTGGAATCACTCTTGTGCATTTTTTATTTAGCTATTGAGTAGTAGACACTTTGGACTTTATTTAATTTCTTCTGATAAATGTGTTGGAAACTAGTATCAGTTCTGCTCAATGTTTTCAGATACAAATATCTACTTCCTTATAATAAAAATTCAGTTACATTCCACAGTTATTTTCAGTTCATGAGTTAGTCCTTTATACTACAATTAATTGAACATTTATTCAGTTTGATTCTGATGTCTTTTTCTTCATTGCATGCTTAGTATCCTTATGAAACAAATATATGCCAGTTACTTGATCATTGGTGATCAAAGTGAATTTACAGGTTAGTAAATATTTAGAGCTGAATATGTAACAGGTATAGTCCATGATATCACCTTCTGTTGTCTATCTTTCACGCTTTCCTTTATAATAAGAGAGAAAGAATTCACCAGATTCTTAAGTACTAATTAAAAAAAATACAAAAGAGTCCCGTTTCCTTATTTAATAAGAAGAATAACCTACTGAGTTGCTTCAATCAGATTAATATAATCTTAACAAAAGATCATTTAATTTAAAATATATTTAATTATTTAATTATAATTGTTTGCATACTATCCAAATCTCATGACTCTCATTTGTAATATAAATACTGTAAAAATGTAAAGTAGCCAAGAGCAAAGTAAACTAATCCCCAAGAACACCAACGTGGATAACCACTATCCTTAAAAAATATTTTTTGTGGCCTTGCAGATGGCCCCCCAAAAGAGGTCAAGATTTTCAGGTGACAAGATATTCTTTCAAAGGAGAAGAAAGTTTTGGAAAAATTCAGATTTTCGATTGTTATGGTTTTGCATCATAGAAACAAGGTGGTCAAGGATTGTATGTGGATATCATTTATTTAATTGTATTATAATTTTTGCAGTGCACTGCAGCTTCCCTAACAAGCTTTCCCATGTTTCAATTAAATCCCAAGAGGAGGCATTTGTGTTGCTACTGTCTCTAGGACGGGTGAGGGAAGAAATGGAAGAAACTTCCTTCCTGTTGAAACTTCTATTCCAGAGGGAAGATTAATTAGGAAAGCAAGCTGTGATAAAGAAGCTATTTTGTATTAGTGTTTATCGTTGGTTTCCATTGTCATTTTGGTTAATTTTTACTTTTCCTACAACAATTTGGAGATAAAGATTTGATTTTATTACATTTAGTGGCATCAAATGTTGCATTTTTACCTGATATGCCTTTTGTAGTGTTCTTGTGTTTCTAAAGAAAAAATATTTATGGTATTCTCTGGGCCCCTGATTTCAAGGGCAAGGTTCATGGCAGGATATTGTTCACATTTATTCTACTCTTGGTTGTACTGTTTCTATTTTCATTTCCTAACCTGGTAGCCAATAATTGATTGATTTTCTAATTCTTGGTATTTGCCCTAGAACATTAGAGGTTGGGAAATATTTCAAAAATACTTTTAGGAGAAATGTGCAATGCCAGGCAGATCTTTTTAAAAGATAACTTTATTTTTAAAAACTTTTTTTCATAATGCCCTCTGTAAACAGTTTTCCTTTAAATGAAACTGTATGAATGTTTGAGAAAAGGAGACAAAGAGCTTTTTAAAAATTAATTGTATGGAAAAGGTTTGTATAACAAGCAAGAATAAAAGTTAAATGAAGTAAATAATTACTCTCACTTACTGGTGGATAAGGAAAAAGGATGAAGTGTGTATGTGTGTATCTATATCTATATAACACCTATCTGTCTATATATCTATATCTATATATCTATATCTATATCTATATCTATATCTATATCTATATCTATCTAATTGACTTGGGGTTTCAAATTGAAGTTGATGCTTCTCACGCAATTCAACAGATGTTTGTGTGGGTAGAGTTGTTCCTTTTTTTCTGAATCAAATTATCAATGCAAAGACATCAATAATTCAAATAAAAGCAGGCCTTTATTTGCATTAGTCTAAATAGCAGTGCTCCTTCCACCTTTTCCCAGTTGGCATATTGTAGTGTGAATACATAGTACTGTATGACAAAAAATATAAATCATATTTGGTGAATTTCACTGCAATCTGATAAAGGTAATTAACAATGTGGTTTTTTCCTCCAATTTTCTTTTATATTCATGAGTAATTGTTATAGGTGATGTTACATGCTATCTTGGCATCAAAATAAACTAGTTTACAAAATGTCCCTAATATCATGAGAAAAAATTATTAAAGTTGGTAATATTCTGATGATTGAATTATTTCAACAAAATGTAGACCACCAGTCTCTTCCTTTTGGGAAAGAAAATCATATATCATATAATTGAATATTACCCTCTGGTACCCTGAGAAACCGTAGCATTTTGTCTAAATCGGACAAAACCCATGTGTTGCAGAAATATTACATATTTTAAAAAAAAACCTTGTTAAGCATGTTGTACATTCTGGAGGTATTTAAGCAATTAAAACAAATTGTCTCTTTCCAGTTTTGATGAAGTTGTAAAAATGTAAAACAAATCCTAAAACAAAACCTGAAAAGTCACATTCCTAATGTAAACAGAGAAGGAAGTGGAGGGATGCATAGAGCAGCAATCTGTAGGCTCCCAAATTCCAAACAGAAAGGAGACTGGACCAAGATGGAGAATATAGTAGCTGATTTATATAAACTGGTTCAGCTCCTGCTCCAGATCTTAAATAGAGTACTTAGAAAGTACAATTGGAGACAGATTCTTTTCAGAGCCTGTAAAGGAGACATATGCCCTGCCCTCCATCCTAACATGAAAGTACTGGAAATACCTAGTGCCTTTGCTCTGTGGTCCAATTCCCATCTTGTGAATTCTTTGGAAATGTTTTACAATGATATTTTTGTCTGTTCTTGGATAACTAGTTATTAAGCTTCTTCCCTTGAAAATCAGTAGGGTTATCAGTTTTCTCTGGTCATGAACCCTGAGAGTGCAACAAAAGCATACTATTCCATTTTATGTAGCCATTATTTTGGAATGCAAATTGTATAATTTCCCAGTTTATAAGGTAGAAATACCTGCTGAGATTTCTTTTCCTGACACCTTAACATACACACAATTGCACACCTTGAGTTCCTTTTCTCACTTGCATCTAAGTGCAGCACAACAGGCCCTCTAGCATCTTTTTTTCTGTGTCCTTTTGGACATTGGCTTCATCAGTTTCCCAGCCTTTGCCTAAGGCAGCTTCCCTGTATATTTGTATGTGCAATGAGATTGTAATGCTCTAACAAACATCACATGTGGAAAAATGTCAGTTTACTGGATTTCAAACATAAGGTGAAGAAATTAACATTATTTCAAGAAATTTTAAGAAATAATAAAACCCTACCATATTTTAGAAAGGTTACAAATAACCTCCCCTGTCTAGATTTGCTTCAAAGGGAGGAACATCAAATTTTAAAACGCCATCTGATGGATGGGAACATTACAGACTGTTGCAATTCTAATGCAAAGTGTTGCAATATGTCTTTTTGATGAGCAAGCCTCATGCTAGGCAGCACTACAAAAATTATAAAAATGATTGCCGGTAATTTTACAGTATATGATGACTGGATACATATAGATCTCCGGCTTCAATGTTGTAGTTATCGTTTGTTTTACAAAAATATTTTATCACAGAGTCTTTTTTATTGATATGAGACAAATAGCTATTTATTAGAACATTGAGAACTATCAAACGTATGGCTGTTTTTTAGCTTGTTTCTGTCCAAGGATTTGTCTGTAGCTTTTGCAATGATTAGAAGTGAGTTTTAGAGGATATCTGGGCCATATTTATAGTTGCTCAATAAAAATTCAAATAGTACTTTGCATTTACAAAGAAATGAAATTGCCACTTCACGTAGGATGGCAGCACCATAACATTCTGCATGAATAAACATATATTCTCATGGCTTACGTTTGTTAGTCAAATCCTCATTTCGCTTCCCAGTGAATAATAATCTAATATTTAACATTCTAAAACAGTCAAATACAAATGTTTAAGATTGTTAAGAAATGTGCCCTAGTTATAGTGATAAGTAAGATAAGAAATGAACAGAATATGTAGATTCTTATTTGGCTTTAAAACTATACATTATTATGATTTGCTGCGGAGCCAATCAGATGTTCAGACTGCATTTGAATTTTTATCTACCTATCCAGTCCTTCCCAAGGAATAGGCGGAAGTGAATGTTTAATGGCGTTGTTGCAGGATGCAAACTGTTCCAAATTAAGCTGCAATTGACTGATGGTGATTTTGTCAATGCCAATGGTATTCAAGTGGTGTTCCAGTTGTTTTGGGATGCCTATTACTATTGGTACTATCTTTCCTTTCTTTTGCCACAGTCATTCTCTTTGTATTTGTGGGTCTTTGTATTTTATCATCTCCAGTTTTTATTTATCTTGCTCACTGTCCAAACTGTTTTGTCTTTCTTATCAACAATCGATAAGTCTAGAATGTTATGTCGCAGGTGCCTGTCTGTTTGAATTCTAAAGTCCCAGAGTAATTTAACTTCTTCATTTTAGATGACTTTTTCTATTTTATGGTCCCACACGTTCTTGCTTGCAGGTAAATGATATTTCTTGTAGATCTTACAATGCACCGTTGTTGCTCCTTTGTCATACCATTGTTTGTAGTCATTCTGTGCGATCTTGCAGTATCTAAACTGATGGTTCATGTTTCTTCAGCTTCTTTGCAGAAGCAGCACCTGCTGTCTTCTCAGTTCTGGCTTTGTATGCATTTGTTCTTAAGGCTTGGTCTTGTGCAGCCACAATTAACCCCTCTATTTCTTTCTTCACCTTTTCTGCTCTCTACTGTTATTTAGACTGTATTTATGATTTTAGCATGTTTTATATTTTTTTTATACTTTGAAACACATAATTTAATGTGTGTCCTTATTCAGGGATCATAGAAAGAGAATGGTTACTGTTGTCAAATTCAAACCTTTATTGTCAGTGCACAACATGTGTACAATGAGATTGGCTGAGCCTCCCTTAGTGCACCCCCCCCCAACACACAATACAACTCACAGTGAAAGGCAGAAAATGCACAACCCAGTAAATCATACTAACAAACACACAGTCCAATTGCACCAATGTGAACAAATTGCACGTTGCGCCAGCCCTGCAATATGTTCACATTGGTGCCATGGGACTGGGTGTTTACTGTTGTTTTAAATACTTAAAATATCATTCATATTTAAAATCTTGAGGATCCTATGAGCTTTTTTTCAGTTCACTATCATGTTAAAACACTGTTAAAATTAATTATTTAGTTTCCAGATACTTTTTTGGGGGGAAATGTGAACTAAATTCTAGAACTCAAAAGTTATATAAGTATACACATGATGCAGGTTTTCAAGTTTTCCAAAGCTTTTGGTATATTTTTATGAACTTCTAATTAGAATAATCAAGGTAGATCCCAACTATGTAAATTGTAAATTTTCTTAGAACCAACATCTTTTTCTTTTAAAAGAATAGTTTTTCACCTCCTCCTGGGCCTAATTGAATCAAAATAAATAGGAAACATTAATAATTAAAGTAACTCTTTCTTCTACTTGCTTTTATGCCAGTCTTTTCTCATATTAATCCAAGTAACCCATAATGCTGCTCAGGATGATTTGCATCTTGTTTCTGAATCCAAAGGCAAATAGAAGATAGAAATCATACCTTTCTCTCGACTGCGGATGAAAGATCACATATCAATTAAATAATCAGTATTGTTAGCTTATGTAGGCTCAGATCCATAAAGTGGAAAAAGATTTCAGTGTGTTTCTCATTAAAATATCTTTAACTGATATAAAAGATAATGGCAGGATTACAATCACCTATGAAATATATGTATGTGGTACTGTATTTCATAGGTGCTGTAGAATCAGTCTAAAGAAATGATTGATGATTGGCTTGTAGCTCTCTTTTTTTTTCTTTGACATTTGCATAGATTTTATATATTGTTGTCTAAATATCCATTCTTATGGTTATACTGTAGAACTGGAGATATGTGGCTGTCACCACATTTACCATGTCAGCTAGAGCTGTAATTCATCAGCCTCTGGAGGAACATAAGTTTCCATATTCTAAAATAAGGAAGGTGAGGAGTAACAGGAATTTATAATTTTACCAGGTGAGTTGCATAGAATATAGAGCAAATACTATTGATTTCTCTATACCGTACTTCAAGCGATACTGTGCTTCTGGCAATGACCCTAGTATCTAAGACAAAATAATTCATTATTTCCATCAGATAATGGAACTAGATTCTTTCCTGGCATAGGTTTCATTTTCCACTTAGTGACATTGCCTTAGCGTTAAGGGTTTGAATTCCTTGGAGGAACAATGAAATAGAATCTTTTGTAGAGTGTCTCGTTATTGATGGATATCTTTCTGTGATTGCTTTTAAGCACTTACTATAATAAATTATTTATTATCATAAATAATAATGACCACACATTCACATTTCGAGAAAGGAACTTACTATAATATCTGGCAAATACCCTAATATCAAAGATGTTCTTCTGCTTTATATAAATGCACAAAATGTTCTCTTCAGAGATATATTATTTAATTGCAAAGTTCTTTGGAAGATAATATTGCTAAAATAGGACACAATTTCACATTGTTCAGATTTTTTCATTATAACACAAATATGTAAAGGACAGCTACCTTGAAAATAGCTGCCTTTGTTTTTAAAGCATTTCATACTCAGCTAAAACGTATACTGTATGCCAGAATAAATTTTGCCTCCTATCCCCACCATCTAGTCAGAGCTGAAGAAGCTTCTTGGATGAGAAGCAAGATGTCTTCAAAGAAAAAACAGAAAGTCCATTTGCCTCTTGAAAAAAGCACTTTTGGGACAACCATGATCTGGATGACTGAGAATCTCCATAGATGTTTTGCTTCCTATGTATTTCTACATTCTAAACACAAGATTTTGGCTGTACTGGCATGTGTAGGATCACATATTTATATTAAGTTTCAGATCAAAAACATTGCCTAGGCAGGTCACAAAAGAGAATGGCAATTTTAAATCATGTTTGAATCCAATAGAATAAAACACAACAATGAAACACAACGAGATGCAAAGCAGATAATATTAGAAACATTTCCAAGAAAACCATGCTAAGGCAAAAGCTATAGCAAAATATATAATTCTGGTACTGAAAGGACATCTTTTTTAGTTTGATGTCTTCCAAATGGCAGGGATTGTAGTCCAACATATTCACAGGGCCCTAAAGCTAAAGAAGGCTGCACAGTTGATCTCCATTAAGGATGATATCCTACAATTATAGCAAAGTATTTAATAGACTGCAGAGTAAAAAGTAAATTGTGACCTGGATATGGCTGACAGAATTTACACTGTCTAGGCATTCCTGGAGGTAAGCTATTTATAGTTTCATTCATATAATGGGTAAACTGGAACAGTTCCAAGGTTTTTGGCAGAACACTTAAGTGATGAGCCTGAACTCTGATTTGTTTTCATCTTTGATTTTAATTTAAATAAATGCTTAGACTCATGCAATATTTTTTAACTAATCCAGTGTAACTTTTTTGCCTTCCTGAGCATCATATGAGAATGGGCAATCATCTGAGAATTATTATGGTAGAGAAAGAATACATTGTATGGCTTGGGCCCAGCAGATGCTCTCATTCCTCTGGCTGTCACCCTTCCTACTACTCCTACAAATTCTCATAATTTACCCTCCCAGTGATACACACTTGTCACAAGAATTCTCTTATGTGCTCACAAGCACGCAAATATTTGCATACATAATACCATCTATGTATGATAATATTAGTCATATACGTCATACATGGTATTGCGTTCAATACCTATAGCGCCATGCATTCTTGGGGGAAGAGCACAGCAGTAAAGGATTAAGTATTGGTATATGCAATAAATATAAAAAATCAGATTTTGCCAATCAACTGTAGCTGTATAAGGTAGAAGAAGAAAAAAACACCTAAACCTCTTACTCATATGATTGGCTTACTTCCTAACAATGTAACTGATGATTAATACGGATTGGCTAAAAATCAGGGCAAGCCACAGGCACAGAATTCAACAGTCCGGAGAATTGCAACCATTTGTAATATTTTCCATAACCATATTAATTGAGATCTGCTAGAGTGTGTGTGTGTGTGTGTGTGTGTGTGTGTGTGTGTGTGTCTCTCTCTCTCTCTCTCTGTCTCTCTCTCTCTCTCTCTCTCTCTCTCTCTCT